>WMED01007151.1:0-17857 GCA_019650415.1 Pipa parva
TTCATCCTACTTTGGGAGGAAAAAAACTGCGTCTTATAGAGCGAAAAATACGGTATTTATGCCATCTGATGTTATCTTATGTATTTCCTTGCTATGTACAGTTCAACGTGTTATGTTAATGTTATATAAGTCATTAATAGCAACAATATTAATATTATGAATGACCTCACATCAATTTAATTACCTCTAACCATTTACACTTAAGGTTATAGGAATTTCACTGTATGGCAGATGCTGGGAAGTTGTGGAAAACAGCTGCTATGTTTCAATTAACATAAAAAAAAACAAGCCAAGACCTCTATCTCCTCAGTTAAAAAGGCATATATTATACATTTTTATAATGAAACATGTAAGGGGAATTTATTAACAGAGACAGATGTTTACTTAGTGCTAGATCCGCAACAACCAATCAGCAGTTAGAATTCACTGGTATAGAGGAGCTATAATAATGAATACTGGTCTTTGGTTGATTGCTTTGTGATATTACAACTTCGTAAATGATTGCCTCTTTTGATCAATTCCCTCTTAGTATTATAATGCTGATTAGTATCTGAGCTTGTCACCCAGTGCCCTCAACAATACCTCATGCCCACTACTGTTTCCATTAAAGGAGATATAATGCCCCGTGTGCTCAAATAATGAATTATGTAAAATATATATATTTTTTAATGTGATTTTAGACCCCTCCCTACTATTTTTCGCTCTCTCTCTCTCTCTCTGTCTAGAGAGAGAGCTTGTTTTTTGTTTTTGTTTTTCCTGAACTGGCTTTAATTTTGTAATCTTATAAGGAGGCTGTCGGCAAGAATAGACATCGGCTCAAGGTGAGGTTTTTTGGATTAATCCTTCAGAGAATTTAAAAGGATTACAGAAAAAAATTGAATAGATTTAAGAAAATAATGATAAACATGGAATATTACGAAGTGCTCTTTTTTGGCACTTTAAACTATATCATTCCAACGTGATTGTGTTACCCCCACAAAATGCTTGGTATCTCCTCTGTTGGTAGTAACCAATGGCACATGTCACCATTAATGTTGGTATATGCCAAATGCTCCACCTCCTTAATTTTTGCATTGACCAATGCATAGTGGAGCTACAGCCATAAATAAGAGTCATTTTTATTTGCTTTGAAATAGTCTCTAGCTTGGTACTTATTGTGTTTTTGCAAAACTAGTAGATAGGAGAGGCATCTTCAGCATTGGACCAAAGAGAGGTAAAAGTTTAGTGCTTCTTAGGGAAAACCACCAATGTATATTATAACTGTCATGCTCTTATGTCATTTATGCAATGTTTTTAAAAAATCTAAATTCTAGGAAGTGACCCAGGATTGTCTGTATTTATTTGTATTACTGTTGCCATACAATATAGCATTGTAGTTGTGGATTCTTGATAACATTATGGTACTGTAATTTTTTTTCCCTCTTCTGTGTTTGATTTCTCTATATATAGTACTCTTTTCTCATATTCCCAGGAGGCCATTTCCTTTCATAGATTTCAGGGCAGGAAATGAAGTATTCTAGCTCAGCAGTGCCTTGCACTGCAGTCAGTGATGTCATGTAGTCATTACATCTAACATCCTTTCAAGTTTTCTTTGTGAAAAGTAAATGGTTATATTGTTATCCTTAAAGTGCATGTTTGTAAAAATGTAGGATCCTGGCCGAACACGGCGGGAGGATTTTTTTCTGTCACCACTGACCAGTAATTCTTCCTCTTGTGGTTTTTCTCCTGGAATTTAGATTTGTATGAATATTTTACTTATTATTTTATTTATCAAGTGCCACAAGATTACGCTGTGCTGTACAATCCAGCAATACAGTTATAATACAGACAAGTTAAGTCTGTAACAAAGAACAAGTGAAGTAAATTACAAGCATATAATCAAGAATATACATCGCTCCAAGTGCCAGGCCATGATAGAAACAAGAGGATGGAGGTCCCTGCCCCATAGAGCTTACAGTCTAAATAGGAGGAAGACTTACATATACAGATTGGAGGGTAACAAGTGCAGCAGCATAAAGGGACAGTTCATTTGGTTATAGGTGCTAATTAAATAAGAAAATAAAAAATATACATTTTAAAGATTAAAATATAGACATGAAATCCAGTGCTAGTGCTCTAAGAGGTAAGATTTTAATTTAGATTTGAAGATATTGATAGATTGCTCTTGGAGGAGATAGAGGGGTAGAGAATTCTAAAGATATGGGGCAGCAAGAGAGAAGCGTTTAAGACAAGAGAGGGCCAGTCTTAGTGAGGGGTTCCTGAAGAAGGTTGTCTTGTGAAGAGCGGAGTTGATGGCCAGGCGCATACAAGCAAACAAGGGAAGATATTTAGGGAGGAGCAACAGAGCAAAGCAATTTAAATGTCAAAAGTAGGACACTGTAAATAATTTTATTAACGGGGAGCCAAGGAGCAGACAGGAGTTGTGAGAGAAACTTCTGGGGAGAGAGGGAGATTATTCTAGCAGCAGAATTTAGAATAGACTTGGAGCAGGGAAAGATGGAAAACCAGAAGGCCAGTTAGAAGGGCAGTGGCCTGAGAGAGAATTGGATGGATCTTGGCAATATTACGAAGGAAAAAGTGACAGTTTTTAGCAGTGGTACCAATGTGCTTAGAGAAGGAAAGAACAGAGTCAAAAGTCATCTGAAATGGAAAAGGAGGGAGTAGGTTATCTTACAATGCATTATGGTTATTTTAGCGCACTTCAGATTTCAGTTAATTATTTATGCGAATCCCCTATTAGGCAAAAAGTAAACTGCTCATGATTTATGTGTAAATAAGATAACTATTGATTTTATGAAAGAATAAAAATGATGCTTGCTGTGTATTTGTATAATTTTGTATGTATAATTAAGGGAAAAGTGACATTACTGGATGCAGGCGCTATATCATTAGCTTATCTTTGATTTAGATCTATAAAACGACACTGTGCCTCTCACTCTGTTAGTTGACATTATAGTATTTTATTCCTGCCTATTGAGAGGTGTCTAACCTAAAAGGTTCTAGTTTGATCTTGAATGTGTAGGATACAGTGAATGTTCCAGTATTTTTAAATACCATAGAGCACCACCACAGGGCAATGCTGCACTAGGTGTTTTGCCACCAGGTATAGATTGCAATCTGTATGGGGCAGGGAGCTCCATCCTCTTGTCTTAATCACTGCATTTGGCCTATGGATGCTTGAAAAGTTTGATAAAATATGGCAAAGCTAGCTGGACAGTAGGTGTACCTGTGGAGCACTGCCTTTTGAAGTATTAACTGAATTCATATGTGTTATTCAGCATTTCACACGGGGTGTGGAATGTTCTAGTGAATTATTGGGTGTATGTTAAGTAGATGTATTTTGAATTGATTTCCCTTTTTATTTATGGCTGTGTTGTTCTTTAGGCCCTCAACCTTGTACACCGTTTTATAATCAAATATTAAAAGCTTGCTGTACCAAAAGGGGCAACTTTTACCTTGCTCCAAACTGTATCCCATGTAACGTCTTGATCGTTATACTCCACAAGCTGTTACAGAAATTATTGTACCCAAAAGTAAATGACATGTCTAACAGTGACATTTTTATTTTTTATATGTAATATATTTGGGTTATGTGTTATAGTGAGATGTTGTTTTTTTTTTTTTTGTTTTCAGCAGAAGGTTAATTATTTGTGAAGAGATGATTCCTGAAACATTGTCCCACAGCGTTGCAAAACATAGTTACCACATATGGGAAATTTGGAATGGGGTCTGGAATGTCAGACATTTCTGAAATGTATTTCCTATTATAGCTGATTTGAACAGTAGTGGAAATGCCATTGATCTGTAATGGCAGCTTAGCGATACAGCTTAAATTTTATATGAACAAGGGCTCCCCAGATGAACTTGAAGTGAATTCAGTGATATTTTTTTCCACGGTACAGATGTATTTCTGGTGCATTTCTGTAGGGAACCATTCTGTACACTAGGACAGAGAGCTTGTCACACAAATGAATAGTTATGTTATCTGCATTCAGGGACTTAATCATCAAAGTGAGAATTTGACTGTCGAAGTAAATTCTTGTTTCTTCTATATTAGCAAATTCTCTACTTCTCCTCTGATGAAAATAAAGGTTTAGGCTGCAGATTAAGGGGGGAATTCACGATAGTCCGAAGTGAGGTGTGGAGTCTTCGCCTCACTTCGGACTGACTGATATGTGCTCGCTGATGTCCTGCACGCGGACATCAGCGAGTGCTTTAAAGGGATTCCAGTCTCGGCGAGCCGACTCTTTTGGTTTCGCCGAGACTGGAATCCCTTTAATGAGCTTGCTGATGTCTGCGTGCAGGACATCAGCAAGCACATATCAGTCAGTCCGAAGGGAGGCGAAGACTCCTCACCTCATTTCGGACTATTGTGAATTACCCCCTAAAAGAGAGGCATTTTTTTTTACCATTGCTTTAAGGTTCTATGCATGTTTGAAATTGTACAACTTGTGGTCATGGATCAGTTTGCACGATCACATATGAGCATCCCTCCCAGGACATAGTTATATTACATGTGACATCTCTGTGTAGCTTGTGGTCAGTAAATTACTGAGCTTGATTAAATTCTCTTAGAGGGTTATTGACTAAAGTGAGAATTTGACTGTCCAATTCTCAAAGAGCAGAGTCCCATAGCAAATCTGTGACTGCGACAATAGTAAAATCATGTCTGCGACATTATTCCAATAGTAAAGTCGCAACTGCCACAATATTCCCATAATGAAGTGACCTATTGGGTAGTGTGCGATCGTCGTTAGCTGGTGAATTCACACCTTTATGTGACAATTCGTACTTTAGTCAATAACCCCCTTAGTTTAGTTCCTAGTTATCCTCCACTTTCCGCATCTCTAATTTGTTTAATATGTTTATTTTACTCTGCCATTATAGGTAGAATTTGTGCCTGTGAACCCGAGCCTCTACATATTTTAGGATTTTTCTGAGGAGTTTTCTGAGGTTTGTGATTCCTTTCTAGGACTAGATGGTCCCTCAAAGCAATTGTATATTTATATACAGATTTGCAGCAAAAGGGGCTCTTTTTCATGGAAATGTACCCTGTGGAGATCTGCTGTGGTGCCAGCTGTCTATTTCTTTGATTTAACAGAAGGGTAGATGTCAGTGATTTTTTTCTGAAATAATTAAAAAGAATACTAATTAAAAAAAGCTGTTCAATAAACTTACATGTGTCATCTGGGAAAATGGACGTATCCTGAGGAAATGCTCTTTAAATTTATGATAAAGATATACGAGTGGTTTAACTGCTGCATTTTATTCCAAGATGTGTGAATAATCTCTTTATTAACACACAGTTGTGACCCTGTGATCACCTTTAATCCAGTTTTGCTTTTTTGACTAATGTTGCATAGCTTTGTGCAAGGGGGACTTGATCACATTTTGCACAAGTTTCCATCACAAGCTCACACTGTTGTAAACCAAACAGTGATCCACACTGCGTGACGTTATCCTTAAGGTGGCATTTATACTAATTAAGCCACATGACATTGTTTTTATAGAGATATTATCAATTACAGTATATGGCAGAGATGGCGAACCTATGGCAAGCGTGCCAGAGAGGGCACGCAAAGCCGTCACCTAACCCCTGCCGTCAGTACAGGCCACGGACCCGATCTGACAGTTTTCAGGCCGGATCCGTGGCCTGCACTGAAGAAGCGCACACGAGCAGAGGAGTTTTCCTCCCCCGACACGTGTGCGCTCCTCCCCCAGCGCTGGCGTGATGACGTCACTCACCAGCGCCGGCACATCAGGGGGACGCACTCCTGGGTGACGTCACCTTTTTGGCACGGAATGCCAAAAAGGTTCGCCACCCCTGGTATATGGTCTTACTGCCAGAGCCTTTCTCTCCAATGGCTGGGTTCACACGAGCATATGATGCGCATCATACGTTTGTGTAAAAAAAAAAAAGAAGAAAATACGGCTCAATGAAAGTCGACGATACTTACCTAGTTCCGGACACATGAGCATATGATGCGCATACGCTGGATCCAGAACGCTGTGTGTTGCATTTTGGCTGGCGTATATATGCTGCGCCCAAAATGCAACACACACAGGAAGTGATGTGAACGTCGAGGGAACGTTTGCACTGTTGCTGTTAAGTACAATTGAAAAATACACTCAGCGTATTTTTTCTTCTTCACACGAGTGTATGATGCGCTGCACATCGTATGCTCGTGCGAACCCAGCATAAGATTAAGCTACAATTTATTGACGGTAACTTTTTTTTAGGATAGAATTCCATGATCAAAATTGCCCCAAATATCACCCGATTGTTTTATAACCACACGTCTTTCATTTTTGTTTAAATAGACCATTATTATTAATGGCGGTAGTGGCTTTACTCTGATAAAACATTCCCTGAAAAACCTGCTGTAGAATAAAGTGAAATCTGGAAAATCCAAACATTTTTGTGCTCTACAGAATCTACTTTCTTTGACAGTGTAAATATGTGCAGTTAATATATGTTATGTAATTTGCAGACTGGATAAAATGTGCCCCCACTAGGTATATGAGAATGTGTGTGTGTCTAGATGTATATCTATTGCTATATGAAATACTTTCCATTAGGAAACTTGCATGCTTTTCTTTTTACAGTTGACATGTTTAGGTTACATGATGCATACATCCATTTCTTCTTTAGCAAGACTCTCCCTGAAAAGAATTCATTAATCATATCCCAGTTAATGGCATTTATTACATTTTGTTAACCTTATGTCAGCCAAAAGGAGCACTAACACATTGGTGTGTAATTGCACAGAGTGTAATATAAGCTAAGGTAAACAGTGGAATGTTCATTAGCAAGTTCCGCTACATCAGTGCAGGAATTCCTGAAGGGAAAATATACTGTATTCATAAAGAGGGGTTATTTTTTCCCCTCTGGGCTGCTCGCAGGTACTGTATTTGTACAATGGGTTAAGGGTCTTATTACCTAAAGTCCAAATAGTCGCAGAGAGCTATGAATTCACATCTATTTGCCAATTCTCCATGTTTGCTTATTGACTAAACTAGTTGAAGTGAGTAGTATGCAACCAATTCAGGCAACTATGATAACCATGATCTTACAGAGCACTTCACATCACTTTGCGTGCACTTGCCCACATAATTTTACAGGTATGTTGACTAAGCTGTAGAATCTGTCGAAGGACCAAATGCGACTAGCTATACTGTTCCAAATTCACCTGTTTGACTTCGCCGTTTCAGAGTGCCAAGTTGGGTGGTTGATGGCAGGGTCCTGCATTGGTAGCCATTCAAAAGTGACAATTGACGACTACGACTAAATAACAACCTGACCTAGGGACAAGGTGACATAGAAATAGAATATTCACAGAATACAGTTAATGGGAGTGACGTCCGTCACTTTGCGCATGACTTTGCATCCTACTTCTATTTGACTGACTATGCCACATAACGCATGTGACAGTGATTGCCATTGTACTCTTGTTCAATAAGTGAATTGTAGTGAGGTGAATTTGACAGGTGTAATTCACCCTTTAGTCAATAAGGCCCTTAATCTCGTCACAGTGCTAAGTATTTGCAGAAGTTACCAGATCATATATAAAGGTGCTTCTAGAACAGGGGTTGGCAACCTATGGCTCTTGAGTCAGATATGGCTCTTTTGATGTCCATATGTGGCTCTTTCACTGTTACTAGTGGTGCAAGTCTGACGTCACCAGCTTCCGGGTTGCTAGCTAATCAGGAACCGCTGATGTCACCGTGAGTCCGGATTGCTAGCATGTGATGTCAGTGGCTCCGGATTCAAAAGGGCTGAGGGAGCCGCACATATATGGCTCCCTCAGCCGAAAAGGTTGCCGACCCCTGCACTAGAACATGTTATTAGAACCTGAACCAAGAGCAAGGTCACAGTTGTATACCCAGCTGGCTAAAGGACCATATTCAAGTAAAGTTTTTGTGATGCCCTGACAAACTGCATATTTGTTGCATTTAATTTAAATGAATTAGGGAAACTTTGTATATTGTGTTTCTCTCTCTAAGATAATCTTGTAGCTTTAGTGCTGCATTTACCATACACTAATAAAGCAACTGACTTCAATAACATTACCAAATGTCTGCATGAAGGGGGATGGGGCTTACCTGGCAAGATGTGGGCATATTAAAAATGTAAGGGTGGGCTTGAAAAGTGACAGGATTTAATCAAAAGACAGCAATGCAAGTGTTTCCTGAATATCCTTGGAAATGCTGACAGGGATACGGTTTTACTTAAAAAATGCACTGCACCCCAGGTACATGGAATAACACCTGTGTATGTGAAAAGGATGGTAACACAAAAAAGTGAAAATAACTCAAATTAACTTATAGTTATTCTATATTTATTGCATTGAAAAGTCTATATCTTGTCTATTAGGTATTTTTAGC
Source organism: Pipa parva (assembly GCA_019650415.1). Taxonomy (NCBI): domain Eukaryota; kingdom Metazoa; phylum Chordata; class Amphibia; order Anura; family Pipidae; genus Pipa; species Pipa parva. Next base: position 8,386 of record WMED01007151.1, read on the forward strand.
TTTAAAAAAGCAGCTTTTGAATATCTATTATCTAAAACACCTAGAAAACAATGGCACTGGGTGGGGTCTGTTTAACAAACATATACTGTACAACAAGGCTGTTATCAGTAAAGTTAAAAACAGACAGCAATAAAATTCCAAAATTCTAATTTCTAAAATAATATTTCTTACAGACTTTGAATAACTAATCCAAATAGGATTTTTTATGTTTTTGATAGTCCACCCACAGTTTACAGTGGTAAAGTCAAATCAGGATAGCCCATATGGCTTAGACCAGTGGTCGGCAAAGTGCAGCTGTTTAGCTGCCTTGTTGAGGCATGGAGCACACTGCCAAAGCCCCGCCCATGACCACTTACTGCTCTTCTGATTGGTCATCTGTGGTCGGGAGAGGGCACATGCCCCTCCTCCAGAGGCTCACAAGATAGTTGTCGCCGCTGAAGGAGGGAGTGAAATGGCTCCCTCTTCAAGCAACTTTGCTGATCCCTGGCTTAGACCTATCTCATGCAGGGATAGCTGCAACAAATATCACGGAGATAGCTAGGGTCAGACGGGCCCAGCAGAGGATCGCAAAAAGGCCTACATATTAATTAAGGCTCTCTGGGAGTGTCTGGCTGGGACCGAGGTCGGCCTGGATAGTAATCCTCTAATCTTCCTTAGTGAAGCCTGAGTTTCCCACATCTCACCCAAGGATTCTCACACTCATGATGTCAATAAAGAACAGGAGGAACCTTCCTACTTATGGAGAATTCCAGAAAGTTGCAGTGACATTGTGATATGGTTCCATTGAAGGGCACATTGCAGGTGATATAAAATATTTAATAGAGGTAGGGACAAGGGACAAACTAGCTGGCAGAGGAACACATTGATGAACTTCTCCTTTAAGAAATATATTTACACATTGATCTTTCTTCCACGAGTAAGAGTGAGGTGTAAATGTTTGCCATCATTAGGCTTGTTTGCTAGTGAACCAATTAAATTATTCATCAAGGTTAAAATAACACCTCAGCAGGTCTCGCTTGTTTTGTCTAAGGATCAATATGTATTTGATTTCATTGTTGCTTGTCTCCGTAACAAACCAGATGCGTGTCTTTGGCAGAAGGCAGCACAATTAGTTACATGGAACCTTTGTTGCCAGTGTTGCTGTGTGAATTGTGTTTTTAGTTTGTATAATATTATAGAGTAGAGTAATACTTCCCATCTGTAATGAAGGTGTAGCAGAAGACTACATGTTCTTGTTTAGGGGGAAAACACAGTGGATTCTGGGATGTCTGTAGTGAAGGCAGTTGTCAGAGAGCCAAATGTGTGGATGCATATCATTTCCTAATGGATGCTGCAGATGTAGCTAGCTGTGGCATTTGTACCTTACTGATTACTTGATTACAGGGGTAGCCACACCTTATAGCTCTTGTCGCCCCCAATCATGAGATCAGGACTTTAATCTGTGTAAGATAAGTGTGACATTGGATGTGACCTCATACATAATTTTTGATGAGATGACACTTGGGATGTGGTTATGTAAATGTATGGGGTATAAACAGGGCTGGCCTTAGGTCTAGTTATATTACATTCAGAGGGCAAAGCGATGAAGTAGATGCAGTTGTAACATTTTAAAAAGGAGAGGACACATGCCTAAACACATTCAAAGCAGCAAATACGAGCATTAAGGCATTCTATAGGAGGACCACAGGCTCAAGTAAACAGTGCGACTGCCTTGCAAACAGCATGGTTCCTGTCAGAGATATGCACCAATCTAAAATGCAAGGCTCAGGGGAGCAAACAAATTATATTTCCTATTGTTTTGTATTACAATATGGTGGTGTCGTTATTTTCATAGATAAAACACCTATGTTCTTCTCAGAATCATTCCTGTTGGAGAAATCACGCCCTGCTTAGTCCATTTTCCCATGCTGGTAGCCACTTCCATAGGACAGTTGGCAGGTATAAAAATAATATGGCTGTTATCCAAAACAAAAGTATAGTGGGTCAGTGGTCTGGTACAACCTTCTCCACCCCCCAAATAATTAGAGTGTCTTCAGTGCGAGGGCATTCGATAGTTGTCTTTATAAAGCCGTGATGGAGGAGGTAGAAGTTAGAACTGGAGAGCATATACAGACTGCCTAGACAGGATTGTTGGAACGAAGCCCTGTGAATTAGACCCTAGACAAGCCTAAAGAAAAAAATAACATAAAGTGACAGATAGACGAGGCAGATTTTTGTGGAAGATTGACAAGAATTTGCCATGGTACTGAGGGTGGGGCCAGAATCTTTGTAATCTCCTCAGTATTTATAATACACAGTGTCTTGTAAATCTGTTCATCCTACAATGGATGGAGTGTGTTCACCACTTCCCCCAGGAGCTCTCGAGAAACTGCTGTGTGTTCCAAGTTCTACAGAAATGTAAGAGACTGTTATTAGTATAAGAACCAGTGTGTTTACTGTTAAACTGTTCCTACATTTAGCTCATACACCTATCCTTTTTCTTTGCATGCTAGTCTGGGGCAGAAATGTCCAATACATTGGCCCTTTAAGACAATTCCACTAAGAATTGTGGAGAACTGGGTTTCTAAATAATACATCAGTATTAACAGATATCTTTTTTTTTTTTTTTTTTTTTTATTAGGGCAGCCATTTTTAAACTTTTACACATCCTATTAAAAAGCATGATCAGGTGCTATGATTTGTTTTCTCGTTAGTTGCATAAAAATGACTATATTAAATATTTTCTTTTTCTGCCGCCTTTGCTTTAAAGGAACAGCAGCCCAAAAAAATGAGTTACCGATTGGATTAGCGTGTCAGTTGTTAAAATGTAGCAACATGTTCTCTTAACTTGATCAAATAAATGTTATTCAATTATTAAATCAGTATAGCCATGTTGTTAAACAGACCTCACACAGCCCCATTCTTTTTTTATGGTGTTTTACTTTGTATGTATTTAGGAAGTGTGCCCAATTTTTAAATCTAAATAGCTAACTATTTAATTTATAGCCACAATGTAGAATTGTAGGAAGCAAAGATTTAAAATATAGTAACTATAAATACATTTAAAGGAGACCCAAAGTAAAAAATTAAAAAGAATTATTAAAATACTTACCTTATACAGAGCCAATTGATTATAGTCTCAGCATGATCTATACTGTAATTAGCGATGCTTCCTTCACAGCGCTGGCTGACTGAGAAGCCAGCGTACAGCTCCTTCGACTTGATTCTCTGGCCTCATACATCATCACACTCATTGCGGGGAGCATTCTCATTGGCCCCCGCAATGAATGTGATGACGTTTAAGCCATTTTTCACCCAGGGTGAAATAAGTCGGGAGGAGGTTTCCGCTGGCTTCTCAGTGAGCCAGCGCTGTGAAGGAATCATTGAGTGCCAGCTAATCACAGCATAGCTCATGCTTTGACTGTAATCAATCGACTCAGTATAAGGTAAGTACTTTAATAAATGTTTTTTTATTTTTGCTTTAGTTCTCCTTTAAGGCATTTTCATTTTTGCGTTACTATCTGTCTGTGAAAGCAGCCATGTTGCTTCCTCAGCTGAGGCCACTTTGTTGCACAGACAGGAACTGAAAGACGTGTCGGTAGCATGATTCAAATTTGTATTGTCTCAGTAGATATCATTGTTCCCATGCAGCACTTATGATCTGAGTCTGTAATGATTACAGGATTAATATGCACAACGTACATCATACCACTGAATTATTTAGATTTGTAACTGATTCTTTTTAAATATATCGACCATTTAAGAATTATTCCTCGCTAAAACACTTCCAGTTTTACACATTAGAAAGTTGAGTGGATCTGCTGCTGAATGAACAGCCCATTTAGAGAAGCACAAATGGATCCTGCAAAGTTAAGAGGGTGGTTCTGACTTATGATCTCGGTAATGATTCTTGGTATGTTAATTTTATAGGTTTATTGTATGTAGAACAGAGACCTGCAAGGCTTCTTGTTCTTCTTCCATGGAATGCTGCAATCCTATAGGATTCAGACACGTATATCTCTTATCATTTGATAATTGTATAGAATTATCCACTGGAGATGCAAAATAAAAAGCAAATGTGATGTAAATATTTTATCATATTTTCTCTTGCTGGACCTTAGCCATTCATTCATTCAGTAGTAGGGTAAAAATCCCTTTTTAGGGCAATAATCCAGTTTTACAATAAACTACCCAGTTTGAAAACAAATAAGAGGTTCTGTAATGCAAGCTTAGTTTTGGGCTGTGCAGACTACATCTTTCCAACTATTAAACATACACAAAGCAGAGTACGGTAGAACTTTCTCAGCACAGATTCCTAAAAAGTACAAAAGCACTCTCACTACTCTGATACTTAACCTCTAGAGGTTTCACTCCACACCAAATAAAATATTAAAAAATATGGTAAAGACATCTTTAATATTTATGATAAGGAATACAAACGCAAAAGTATTAAAAAGTGCTTTTTAGTTATGCTTGCCAGTGTTTAAATGTTATGGGGAAGGTGATGCACTTGATCTCTTTTTAGAATTGCTGTTGAAGTAAATCCCTTAGCATCTGTTGACAGCCTTTGGATAGGAGGTTCCATGATGTAAAAAACTTTGTCTGTTTGACTTTTGTTAAAATAGAAAACGTTCCTAGGGACTGTTAGGAATAGCACTGTAGTGCAGATGGAAATAGAGCTGTGTGTTTATTTCAAGGATAATTCTAGGCGTTGCTAAATGTGCATTCCACAAAGAACTGGGTGGCTACAGGTGGGGTATAAAGAATTAATAAAGAACTTCCAGTGTATTTCCAGTGCAGCTGGAAATTTTCTGTGGTGTGCGTTAAACAACTTAATGGACTGCTTATACAGTTTAAGGAAAATGAATTGGCTTTGGAAGAAAGAATTTTAAAAAATGCAGGAAGACCTGTAAAAATACAGACAACAGTCACGTTCCTCTTACTAACCGGATAGCCTCTTTTGCCTTGTGTGTTTTATAGTGAACTATTAGTTGAAACCAGTTGAATTTATAATTGAATTGTTTCCTTTTTTGTATATTTGTGAGTACTGTATCCATCTGGAATAGTTTTAGAGTATATTGCATAAACCACCATAAAAACCCAAAGTCATGTATATGATTTCCATTCTTCATCTAGTTATAAAAAAAAAAAAAAGGAGCGTTTCTGCTTTTCATCTCTTTTCCATTTTATTAGTAACTATACCGAGCTAATTTAAGATACTGTTAAAGTCAACGACACAAATATACTTAAAAAGAATTCCAGGAACAACTTGGATGTAAAGTTATTTGCAAGATGTGCAAAATTTAATGGTAAGCGTGGACGTGGCTGTCGCACTCTCCAGAATGATTTCTGATTCCACCAATGTGCAATAGCCATTTTGTGTCCAGTGCTGTATTTTTATGGAGCAGTAAAGTCACAGGCTCGCTGACCTGCTAAATGCTAGCCAATCAGGGGGTTATTGACTAAACAGAGAATTCGACTGTCGAATTCTCAAACAGCGGATTCCTATAGAAATCTGCGACCGCGACAAATTTCCCATTGTAAAAAGTTCCGACTGCGACAGTATTTCCATAGTAAAGTTGTGACTGTGACAGTATTCTTATTATAAATCTGTGACTGTGACAGTAGCAGTCTGTTGTGGACATCTTTAGCTGGCAAATTAACAACCTTTACACAGCAATTTGGACTTTAGCCAATAACCTCCTCAGTTTTTAGTTAAAATAACTGTATCGTATAGGCAGAGGGCTGTCCTTCAGCTGGCTGAACTCTTTGTATCAGTATGAAAAAGACCACTATGCTACCACTACAGGGACATAGGACTGGTCCCCTATCATGTCTAAGACACACTGATTCTATCAGAGGGACTTTAACATCAGCGTTAAGCTAGAAGGCTCCGATGCTGGTCCCCTTCCTTTTTGAGCTGTGGGACAATGACAGCTGTAAAGTAAGCTTACCTAAAGGAGTGTTTCAGCCTGTGATTTTTTTTTACCCTCATTTTCTTAAGAGATATTACCGTAATCAAACATCCCATGTAACAGTATCCCAAGTAGGTTATCCAGTAACATGGGAGAAGATTTCTCCAGTCCAGCAACTCCCTAGCAACTAATATATTAAAACATTTTAGCTGGGTGGTTTCTCTCAGCTGAAAGTATGTCTTCAGAAATAAAACCAGCACTGGGTAACATTAAGGAATTGATTAGCCTTTCCCACAAACTGTAGGTGAAAAGAGGTCCTTAATGCAAGCGTGTTTGTTTATACTTGTTCTTAAAATGTGTTAAATTATTTATCCATGAATCCTCTTTACAGTTCAGACATCCCTTGTGGTCCCCCTGCTCATGGTTGTGTGGTTCTAAGTATGGTTGACCATCTCCATGTGCTTGTGGTTACATATATTTTTTATATTTCATCATAAAATATCACTTTTTGACCAGCAAAACAGTGTTTTTTTTGCAGCTGAGCTTCCATCTCAAGTTTTCCTAAGTTTTAACAGCTGAAGCTACATGTGCACTGAAGGAACAATATAACTTTTCAAAGTAATAACATTTTTTCCCACAAAAGTTGTTGTTTCTTACAAATTCAGCTGTACAAAAAGTGGAGTTTCCCCAATCAGCCAGCTAAGTAGGAACAGCTTAGTGCAGTGGTTCTCAACCTTTTTATTGCCGCTAACCTTTTAGTACAATTCCCCATGATTTGGTGACCCCCAATAACAAGTTTTTGGTCGTAACTGACTGCTCTCGCAGCCTCCAAACTGATCATCTAAAGAGGGGATGGGGAGAGCAAGAGGGACTTCTGTAAGTTAAGAGTTTTAAATATAAAACCACTAAAAATAAGTAAATATATATATATATTATATATTCAAATTTATTTAACAGTGACATTTAAGAAAATAACTGCTGGCAAATATACCAATGAAATGAATGCTGACCCCATTCTTGTAGGCCAACTGAGGGAGTCATCCATTGGAGGAAATAAGACATGGTGACTGAAATAGTTTCAGAATTATTAGGGAATAATGTTGTTGACGCTACATGTTGGATGCTATTTGTGTGGGGTGGTGTATATGTTCTCGAATGGTCAGTTAAATGGGATGACGTTGGAGTTTTAATATGTCATGCACCCTAAAACTGGTGTACAGATTTTTAAAATAAAACTATATACATAAAAAGGAACAGTTTCTAAAAACAAAACAATTGAAACCAGGTTAGTAACATATTTTGCAAAAACATTCATTATTGCAGCAATTTATGATGGTGAAATAACTGTTGGAAACTAAAGTGTTCCTTTAATGTTGCTATTATGCATGTTCTGCAGTGTGCACCTGCCCTGGAGCCTCCGTACTGCTGTCTGTAGTACTCTTGAGCCCTGTGTTTACAAAGCTTTGGGACGTAACTGATGTGTACTGGAACTTTTATAGTGTTGAAAGGAGCAGATGGGCAACAGATCAAAGTCACTGAGGAAGTTGGATTATGCTTGACAGCTAGCGGATATGCACAAGAGCACAAAAACAATAGTGGAACCGTTCCCAGGGCCAACACAGAATAGATGGAGGTGCCATGTTTTAGTTCTAGCTACAGACCAGTAAACAGTGCAAGTATTAGTAAATTAAAATAAAAAAAAAGGTAAGGCTTTAAACATGGATATATGTACATTCTTATTTAGGAAGTAATTCTGCAGACAGTGAGATTCAGTAAATAGGAATTCTTACAGTGCAGGAATTTGTGCTTTGTTACACCCTGTGACCTTTAATGAATTGTTTATCCATGGATTCCTCTGGTCCTCTTTGCTTTACTCCTGTTTTTGTTGGCTGATGCCCCCCTCTTGTATGTACTACTGCTGGTGCTTCAGAGCTATATGAGACTATAAACATAAGGCCCTGTGACTTAACAGAAGACAGTAGATTGAAAATGCAAATTACTACCTTGCATTACTACCTTGTTGATCCCTTCAGCTAAGTTGGTTTAGTTTAAGATTCTAGGGTAAGGCAGGTCACCAGGTCACCTCATTGTCCCCAGGCTGCTGCTGATACTTCTGGGATTAGATATGACTGTTGTGCTAATGTTTGAGCTGGAACCCATATTCCTCTCTCCTGTGTGCAGAAAGCTAGCAGCAAACCTGTACCTTTTGTGCATTCTTCATTCCAATGTTAATTTTAAAGAACTGAAAAATTGGTACTATGTTTTCTTTGGGAAGCTTTGATAAGTACATCCCTATATGTCAGTGGCGATTTCTCTAAGACTGCAAGGGAAGCTCAGCTTCCCCTAAAATGTCAAAAAATAAGTGATCAAATATACAGTATACTGTTGTGTGTACATGTCATTGATTAAATATGCGCTACAACGCGCTCAACTTTTGTTCAGAATCAGCTTCTTATCACTGGTTAACGATGTGGCTTTCCTCTCACTCATTCCCGCAGCTTCACAGTGCTTTAAACAGGGTGGACGCTGAGCGTCCACAGAGTTCAATAGCGAAGCAAAAAGTGCAGCGAAATGAGACGAGTCATTGGATAAATGCTGGGCTTTGTTCAGCCCACCAGATGCTCAATGTCTATGGGGCAGTGGGCTGGCCCAGACGCTCAGCTTCTGCATGATGATTGGAGGATCTGTCTGTTTTTGATTGACAGCGAAATGAGCGAATCGGCGATCTTTTGGTGTAGTGTAGTCAAATCCCTGGAAAAGAGGCCTTGTTGGTACGACAGGGTCACAGATCATTTTCTTGAAAAGGAATGGAGGGTAGAATTTACGTACAAATAAACACACATTTTATGATGTAGGCCGAAATTGAGATTCCCCTCCTTGAAAGACCAGCATCCGCCGCTGCTATATGTTCAGAACACATTGTGCCTGTTTGCTGATGGGCATGTTATACTGAACACACAGAACAAATAACGTAAAAGTCTTCCTTAAAATGAATGTATATTAGAGACCTGGTGTGCAGTTATAAATGCTAACTTGTTATCCTACCTTGCCAAACAGTAGCATGTAACTTTAGAGCCATTTAGGAGTTTACGCATGGGGTCATTACACGGTTATGCTTTCATGTTGTTGGAATTTGTGTATGGATTAGGCTGTCATCACTAGACAAATACTGTTTCAAAGAGAAAAATAAACCATTAGACCCCATTGATTTAGTGTATTCTCCATATGTATTTTTTGCCTACAAAATTGCATTCAATTTGCCACCTATTTTTGCCATTGATTTTTGGATATGGATTTACCAACTACAAACTGACACTCTGCAATAAGTACTCTGGTGAATGTAGAGTCATATAACATTTCATGAAGTTCCTTGTCATCTGCTAAATATCGGACGTGCACTTTGGCCCAGTGCTGTAGTAAGCAAATTGGTCATAGAAATGATATCGGGGCTTATTTAATAGTCGTGTAAAGGTCCAATCTTGCATTCAATTTCCATCTATCCATATTTGGGTATTCAGCAAACTCTGCAATTTGGCAAATTCACAGCCAGTTTGGAAATGTGTCTGTCAGTCGTGGAC
>WMED01007152.1:3640-17856 GCA_019650415.1 Pipa parva
TCCCTTTAATGCACTCGCTGATGTCCGCGTGCAGGGCTTCAGCGAGCGCATCTCAGTCAGTCCAAAGTGAAGCAAACACTCCGCACCTCACTTCGGAGCATCGTGAATTCCCCACTAAATGACTTTATAACAGGTTAGTGAGCCTGTCCTCAAACACTACCAATGACCAGTACTTTAACCTTCAAGTCATCTTTTTCCAGCCAGTCACCTCTGCCTCCCCCTCTACTTCATGTATTTGGTGGCCCTTCACCCAATCACATAAATATATGCAAATAGACTTTCACATAGTTATGCATTACGAGGTGTGATTATATTTTGTAAGTGTGATTTATTTAGATTACAGGATCTAAAATTAAATATAAGAAAATTATTAGTCATTTGCATGCAGAACTAAGATGGTAGATTGGTGCTGCTTTACAAGTCATAAAGAGCAGATAACAGCACAATACTTCTTGGACCAGGAACTGGTGTAGACAGAACCAGTGAAATCAGCCAAGTAAAAAACAGCTCTGACCAGTGGGTATCAGCAGTGCGCTCTTAAAACTGAAACCACTCGCAAACGGAAATTTAATATTACTTATAAAAATAATGGTTTTATTCAAAGCTTGTTTTTGGTGGTGTACGCAAAAACTAAAATATACACATATAAACAGCTTTTTATAACAAGTAGATTCATAACCTTTATTTTTTTTTTTAGACTAATGGGGTTATTCACTAAGGTGCAAATTCAACTGTCAAATTCTCAAACAGCGGATTCCCATAGAAAATCTGTGACAATTTCCCCATTGTAAAGTCGCAACAATTTTTTTAATTTTAAGACTGCAACAATTTTCCCATAATAAAGACACGACTGTGACAATTTTGTCATTAAAAAGACGCGACTGCGACAGTAGCAGCCTGTTGCGAATTCGCCAGATAAAGACAATCGCACCTGTACGCAACAATTTGGACTTCAGTGAATAACCCCCTAAGAGGTTGGTCCTTGTAGATATGTAAACAAATGTGAATATAAAGATAGTTACCGCTAACAGGTTAGCTGGAGGGTTTATAGTTAGAGTAGACATGTTAAGAAATATAGGATTATGACATTTTTGAAGGGAAAAATAAAAAAAAAAAAGTTTCAAATTTCAACTTATTAGGAGTTACCCACCCACAGAAATTATGAATCTTTAAATTATGCAAAAGTTCTAACAACACTGTTTTACAGACACAACAGCATGTAAATCAAAACAAGAGTATGTCCCTACTTAAACAATTCCAGTACTTGAAACATCATCAGTTCTCTTCACACATACCAAACAGTGACTTTAAGCCAGAAAACATCATCCCTTCCCATGCTGGTAATCATGCGTGAAATTCTGTTTACCAGTAACAACAAGTATGACATGAATACAGTCCTGTACTTTGAATCATGTGGGACTACTCCAAATGCCAAAAATTCTCATCTGTTCCCTGTCTGCACGTTCAGCATCAAGCATTTCCCAACTGCTTAGGCTAATCTGAGCTGCCCACTAATGCAGAATATAGTGAACTGTGCTGAGAGATCCTACTAAGACTATCATTGCATGATTTGATTGAAATAATTGTAAAAAAATTTAGATATACTGTATGTGGTTGCAGTCAGAAACTGCAGGTCCCAACTATGCAGTTGCACTTCAAACTGTTCAGTTATAATGCACAATAAAAGAAAATATGTGCCAAGGAGTCTGTGGACCAGTAGTGGTCCATGGCCTAGCATTTGGGGACCCCGATTTAAATCACTGCTCTACATGTTGCATTCCCTATAGAGCTGTTCATTAAAGGGGAACCAAAGGCTGGAATCCAAAATCCATCAGGCTAAATTAAACATTCTATATTATGTACTGAAGCTTGATTGAGCAGTTGAAGCTGTACATATCATTATATATTGTGATATACAGAGTTGCCCCACCCATCTTAAAACTTCCGTTTCTCTCTGCTCTCCTGCTCTTTCACTTAGCCACTGACACAACATTATTAACTGGCAGAGCAATCTGCCTTATGAGATCCTTTACTTTCCAGCACCTCAGGCAGGGGGTGGGGGGTTTAAGGGGGTGCAGTTACAGGCAGTACAGTGAGCTCTAAATTACTTCCAACATCTCAGATTGATTAACTACAGATGGATCAAAAGTGCTTGCTACTGCTCAGTCTATGTTCTACAAGTACCCTTCTACATCCCTTGCCCTCAGGCTTGCAACAACCCCCACTCCCCACAAGACTTTGCTGACTTCTTTAGAAATAAAATATTCGCAACCAGATTACTGTTCCTCCTAATGTCACAGGCATTGTTCTACCTACATCTCCTTACGAGTTTCTGAATGCCTTTTCTTCTGCTACCCAGTCTGAAGTTTCTCAACTTCTTTCTTCCTCGTCTCACTACATGCTTGCTTTACCCTATGCCTTCTTAATTAAATGCTGTGATTCTGTCCTTGTGCCTGCCCTAACGCACTTGTTCAGCTCTTCCCTGTCCTCTGAAACTTTTCCTTCTTCTTTTAAGCAGGCCTGTATTAAACACATCCATAAAAAGCTACGCTGGACTCAGCATGCCTCGCTAACTATCATCCTGTCTCTTTCTTGCCTCTTCCTTCTAAACTTCTGTAACATCTTGTCTGCACCCACCTTACAAACTATCTGCATGCCCACCATTTCCTGGACCCCTTGCAATCTGGTTTTAGGCCAGGGTACTCTACGGAGACTGCTCTGTGCAACCTTGCAAATGATGTCCAGGTTGCCAAAGCCAAGGGTCACTTTTAAGTTCTAATTCTCCTAGACCTATCCTCTGCATTTGACACACTGTCGATCAGTCCCTTCTTACTCAAATTCTTCATGTGCTTGGGGTCTGTAATCAAGTTGCTTCTTGGCTGGCTTCCTATTTTTCTGATCGTTTCTTTTTTGTCTCCCATGCCAACGACTCCTCTTCTTCAGTCCCACTTAGGGTGGGGGTTCCCCAAGGCTCGGTCCTTGGCCCCCTCCTGTTATCCCTGTACACTCTTTCCCTGGGTGAGATCATCAATTAATTTGGTCTTCAGTATCACTTGTATGCAGATGATACCCAAATTTACTTATCCGCTCCTGTGCTAACACCTGAAACTCGGAGGCAAATTTCTAGCTGTCTTCTGGAAATCTCCTCGCTTATGGCAAAGTGCCAGCTCAAATTAAATCTCACTAAAACAGAATTGATTATCTTTCCACCCAAACCTGGTCTCGCTCCTACCTTTTTCATTCTAGTGGATGGTGCCATCATCAATCATGTTACCTCTGTACATTGTCTTGGGGTGACTTTTGACTCTGCTGTTTCCTTCTCCAATCACATCTCTTCCACTGCTAAAGCCTGTCGAATTTTTCTTTGCAACATTGCCAAGATCCCTCCCTTTCTCTTTTGCTCTAGTGCTAACACCCTCATGCATGCTCGTCCTATCCCGCTTGGACTACTGCAATGTTCTTCTATCTAGCCTTCCAGCTTCCTGCCTCTCCCCGCTCCAATCTATTCTAAATTCTGCTGCCAGAATCGTCTCCCTCTCTCCCAATCTCTCTCTGCTCCTTGGTTCCCTGTAAGCAATCAAATCATTTACAGTGTTCTCCTTTTGACATTTAAGGCAATTCACTCTATTGCCCCTCCCTACATTTCCTCTCTCATATGCCCATACATTCCTAGTCATCAACTGCGCTCCTCCCAAAGCAGCCAACTTTGTGTCCCACACACCAATACTGCCCTTTCTCATCTTAAACCATTTTCTCTCTCTATGCCCCTAACGTTTGGAATTCTACACCCCTTTATCTTCGCCAGGAATATTCCCTGCGCCCTTTTAAAGCCAAACTGAAATCCTACTTTTTGGAGCACTAGCATTAATATTTATCACTGAATTTTATGTATATATTTTATTTAATACATAGCCATTTATACTTAATACTTATATTTATTTATGGACTTGTGTTTCAACACATTGTCACAGCTCTTATTACCCGTCTGTGTATGTATGTCTTCCTCCCATTTAGACTGTAAGCTCTACTGGGCAGGGAACTCCAACCTCAACATAGCACTTAATGTGATGTATCCTTGTGATTTCATACTGCATTGTTTATTGCAATTTTACCATGTCTGTATTTTATTTTTATTCTGAACTGTACAGCTCTGTGTATGTATGTGGCACTTTATCAATAAAATCATACATACATACATACAAGTACACCACGATTCTCCACCAATCACTTCCCTAACCTGACCCCATTAATGGTATAACTTCCATACAGATTTTTAGACCCCAGACAGACAACTATACAATTGCTGACAGCAAATATTATCTGATAGCCTTGCTAATAAATTTATCTAGGACAGCAACAATCAAAAATTAATGCACAAATGCATATATAGTTACTAAATATTCAATTTGCACTTTCAAAAACTCTACATTGTGTCTATAAGTATGGTATTATGCTATTTAGCTTTAAAGATTGGAACACTTCCTAAATATGTATTATCTGATGCAACGGTCCCCAACCTTTTCTGCTTCATCGCACGTCACCATCAGGCGGCCCAGTGCCATAGGGTAAGCTGACCAGCAATTGGGGACCCCTTATCTAAAGCACCATAGTAGCCATGTTTCCAGTCCTGTTGTTTTATATCAGAAAAAAAAAAAAAAAAGGAGTCAGAAAATAACCAAATGAGTTCTTTGAATAACTGCCATGCTAATCCTAAAATGCTTAGCAGTCTAATGGTTGGCTAAAACTTGTTCCGACATCTTTCCATCCTCCTCATTTCTGGGAGATTTCTGTAGCAAACATTGCCCCAGTCTTCTCTCATCTTCAACTTACAAAATACATCATTTGCTCATAAGGCAATATGGCAAGGCATATTTTGTTATTGGCAAAGGGAATGCACAAAGTGAAAGAAAACACTTTTCAGGAACTGAACATGACTATGCACAGTCCCAAATGGAAAATACAGTTCATTCACAATATACAGCCAGACCACATCTGGTCTTGAAAAAGTACACTAAGGAAACACATTCACTGCACGGATGCAATACAATAACAAAGCCTATCCAAGTCTTACAAATGGTAACAAGCTTTCTGTGCAAGAAAACAGGGCTCATCTAGCATCTACTTTTATTTAGAACCGAATAGCCACTGTGGCAGTCGGAAACACAAGGATATGTAGTATTTATTATGTGATAATATACCTATAACTGCTGCTTAGAGTTGGCCTACAAATGCTGTTTTACAGTTTTTTAGTGCTGCAAAATATGGGACAGTACCACAATTTCACCAAGAACAGAACTGAAGTTTTTTTTCCTTTTCTTTATGTCCAGTAAATTTACTCACTCCTTCCATCAGACAGACGGTATAGATGTCTAAAGTCCCGCACAGTCAGACTAAGGAAGAGTTTCTTCTATGACTCCATCTACAGGCTCAACCTCTCCCTTACGGTTCACTAGTCTCCATATATCACCTCCCACACCCCCCTTCTCCTGGACTTTAACATACATTATTTTAACTGACTTAATTTATAACTATTTATGATATATCTGGTAAAGTATTTATTCTATATTTATATCAATTATCTATCATTGTCATTCTGGTTCAAATGCTATGTCAATTGTTTCATTTATTGATCCATGCTTGTTAATTCACTAGTCTATTGCTATCTGTCGCTGTGGTTCGCCATTATCTTCTTATGATGCACTTGTAATTTCTCTGATTCATATTTTTGTACTTATCCAGTGGCAAATAAATAAATCTAAATTGTGTTGTAAGTTGCTATGATTTATGTTACAGTAGTTTTCCAAGGCCTATAGGCTTAGGTACTAGATTAACCCCTCTAAGGGTCTGTGACTCACTGCATAAGTAGCAGCAACATTTTCTGCTATTACAGATGTCACGTTATCTGTAAAGGCACCATGATATGCCCGTTAGAAAGTTCAGTGCTAAACATGGACTGTAATTAAACAACAGGGTATGTGGCTCATATTGGGACTGTTAATAAGGAAAGAGTCTAAAAAAAAAAAAGGTGCTAGGTGCTGCAAAGCTTCCAAATAGATAGCGAGAGCTCTGGATCAATGTAAAATGTATTTAATACTGCATGACGTTTCAGACAATGCAGCCCTTTATCAAATGCACAGAATATATGTTATACAAAGGTTTATATACACACCTTCACACCTATGCCCACCCCTTTGGAGTACTGCTCCCAAGCAATACTTATTGCCCCACTCCACCCAAGGTCAGTTTGTAAGAGTCCATTTTGGTAAGTCCATCATGACCTGTAAACTGAAAACTGCCCATTAAGGCCTAATAAGGGCAACAATGTAAAGAAACATTTCAATTTTCAAACAAATTAGAAAAAGCAATTAGCTCCATTTATCAACAAGTTATACAAAGGTTTAAATTTGTACAACTTATATTCTATGCATTTGTAAAGGGCTGCATTGCCAGAAACATGTCATTAAATAAATTACGCATCAATCCAGAGCTTTTGCCATCTATTTTTTGCTTGTCTAAACATGGACTGTAACTATAATCTTTAAAATAATTCTATTTCTTGTAAATCCCATAAAACAGTACTTTACAGTAGTAAATAGTAATATAACAGGGACTATTTGTCCTGAAAAAAATAGTACGGTGCAATTTCTGCCATTGCACAGGCCTCTTATCAAAAGCCAGTTCAAAGCACTCTATAATAAATGGCTTGTACAGACCTGCCGAAATCTGCAGGAGGATATAGGTTAAACTCAAAAGCCAGTTCAAAGCACTCTATAATAAATGGCTTGTACAGACCTGCCGAAATCTGCAGGAGGATATAGGCTAAACTTTTGTTAAGATTTCTATCCTGAAGACTTCTCACCTGTTGCACAAACAGACACCCAAGAAAGCTCAACAAAGTTTTCTTAAAATACACTTTTAATGATTCTAAAAGATTTCTAGAAATAGTAAAACAGGTGTAAAGTGTGAGATTTTAAAAACTACAATTAATAAATATAGCTAGTTAGTTAAATACAACAGTCCTGGATGGATTTATGTTTATGTAGAACGTCTGCAACCATTAAGTATTGTTTATATGAAAACTCCCAAACTTACCTCAATTGGAAACTGTTCACTTTTTGATGTTCTGGTTTTAACTCAAGCCTAACCCAAACTCTATCTACATTTTTTCCATATTAAAGGTGTGCATTTGTTTTTTTTAAGTAGGTTGCAGATAGTGCCATTCTAAGACATTGTGCAGATGGTTTTTATTTTTTGTGGTTTTTGAAGTTTTGATTTGTTCTGATGATCTGAGGATTGATTATTTTACTAACCATTCTTTTTCATTCTAGTCAAGTGCTGCAACATAGCTCCTTCAGTCTGTACTTGTCTGGTTACTTGTTTACTGTACCCCAGTAAAAGGAAGACCATTTAATGTAAACAAGAAAGAAAATGTAAATTGGGGGGGTGGAAAGAAGAAGGAGATAGACCAATTAAAATGCTGCTACCGAAACACATTAAAAATGAATTCAAAGGTTGACAATCGCATTAATGCATTCTACTTATTCCGTTACAACTGTTTGATATTTAATTTTTAAACCAGCAGAAAGAAAAGTTTTTTGGCCCCATTCTATTGCTTCAAGTTGCTTTATGAAAAATATTTCTTGGGGGGTTTTGTTAAACTGTTCTTCTCAATATCAACCCAGTTCACCTTTGTTCTTGGAGTTTTGTTTAAACTCGTTTAAAACAAACAGCCAACAGGATATCCTTTAGTTATCCACATCATAAATCAAGATGTTATGTGCAAAATACACGCACTTAAAATTATTATAAATGGGGAGAAACAAATATTTTGACGTAAAACAATATCTGAGCAAGAAAATTTTTTTTTTTTTTTTTTTAAATACATACCTGTATATCCAAAACAGAGAAAACTATAATGAAGCTTCTGATATATACAAATGCATTATTTCTGATATTTACTAAAAAGACTGAATGCAGAGTATACAGATGACCATTAAAGTGAACATTTCACTCCTGCCAATATCACATATACTATTTCAGGGCAGCAGCTGAACTAATCACTTAATCAAGGGAAAATTTAAAGGACCTGTAGAACTAGAAAAAAAAAATCAATATTTTGACTGACATGACACATATTCCTATGCAGTACCGGTAAAGGTAAATGTATTCCTTGATTATTATTATTATTATTATTATATCTTTCTTCTGCTGGTTGCAGCCAATTTGGACTTTTTGGGGAACATCAGAAATATGTAATACATAGCTAAAATGAAAGCAATAGAACTAAAGGGTTTTTTTTTTACTACAAGAAAAACAAACTCAAAATAATATAAAAATCAGGAATTCATCTTACTAGTACTATACTAATAGACTATTAACTACCAAGCCAAACTATTTTTTACTACTATTTAAAATATCCTGACAGCATTAAATGAGTTAGTTACCCTTTAAAAATAAGACAGTATGCTGCCTTATAAAAGAGAATGATCCTATGCCAATGAGAGCAAACTGACCCACCAAAATACTGACACAACACTTCTACCTTCTCTTTTGGAGGGGTCATTACAATCTTCTGCCAAACCAGAGAGGTTCAGGTGGAGATTCACATAAGTTTGTAGAAGAGAAAGGAAGAGGTCTACTTTAGCTCCAGGTAGAGGTAAAGTTTGCTCCATCTACTATATATTGAGAATTACCGGTACGACAGATCAACTTGTCAAAACTATTTAAAGGCAGCACTGTCCATCCTCGATTATTTCAAATCATTTCACTGTGATGACTTGCTGAAAAATACAACACAACAGCTGGATGGACACTTGTTCTGCATCCCTGGCTTAAATTAAAAGCTACTTATCAACATTTTCAAAGTAAAAGCAACTTTTATTTTAGGGAAACAAGACAAACAAAAAAAAAAATTTTGCTACATTTCTTTTGCAACATCTGGGGTTTCTGGCAGAAAGTTTGCTTGTTTAAAGCTATGATTTTATATTTCTTTTGGAATCCTTCACAGCAAGCTGAGCAATAAAAAGATCTCAGCAGATAATTTGGCACTGTGCAAAGATCACCAGGGAGAAGGGAGGGCTAAGAGAACAGTAGAGCATTTGTGAAAAAAAAATAAATAAATTATATATATTTTACATATTGAAGCCAAACATAAATATTAAGGACAAACAGAAGTTATATCCAGGGAAATTAAAGCCCTTTATTTAAAGTTAATCTTTATTTGTACATCAGTCAGGGCCGGTTCTACCTATGGGCAACGGCCCAGGGCGCAATCTATCTGAGGGGTGCTGTTGCCCATCTCTAAACTTGACCTCCTCCCCACCGCGCGCCACCCTACCCCGCGACACCCCCCCTGCCCCGCGCCCTTCACTCACCTCCAACAGTGTTCCAGCGACGCACCTCCTCTGATGAGGTAAGCTGAACGCGACGGCGCTCCTTACTGCTTCGGGTCTTGTCGGCTGTATTCGGCAGCTGCCGACAAGACCTGAAGCAAAGAACACAGCCGACAAGATCCGAAGCAGTAAGGAGCGCCGTCGCATTCAGCTTACCTCATCAGAGGAGGTGCGTCGCTGGAACGCTGTTGGAGGTGAGTGGAGGGCGCGGAGCAGGGGGTGTCGGCCCAGGGCGCCAATAGGGCCAGGACCGCCCCTGACATCAGTGGTGCCTCTGCAGACAAATCCAGCTGGTCTCATCAAGTATCACATAACATGGCAAATTACAAGACTTTTTATTTATTTTTACCAGAAATGTAAAAAGGAAATGGAGGCAGCTCAGTAGGTACAAATGCTTGCATGACATGGCATCAAATTGTTTTCTATAGCATTTGCAGATACAAAATGCACATGACTGCAACAGACATACAAAAGAATGGGATGCCTTTGCATGTAGAAAGCTCGGACCCAGGGGAAACCCCTCAAATTTTGTGGCCTGGATCTGAACTTGTGTTGCTCCACCCCTCCATGCCCAACCCCCCCTCCCCCCCCAGTACAATTGTAAGTTGCTTTAGCCCCACTCCTCAATTATGTAACCTGAGCTACTGAGCCACTTCCTAGCAACCTACACTCACTAAAGTCTACAAATTTGGGATATGGGGTCCCTAAGGGTTCCCAGTTATGCTGATGACATGCTCCCCACAGAGAAAGGAGGCATCAAGTTTGTGGAAGAGGGGAACAACATAAACTTCATCTGGGGGTTTCTCATAGGCAGAGCTATAAAAGACTACAACTCTACTACTTGGGATTAGGCAAGGATTGAAAAAATTTCTTAGTATAAGAAACCAATACAAGTCTAAAAACTCAAGGAAAATATTTATTTAATGGTATCTGATTAAGCAGTATAGTTTTTTTTTTGGGGGGGGGACTCAGTGCCCCTTTAAACTTAAATAGTAATAGTAATTATTTGCCAAGAAGTAGGTAATATTAATACTTGGGAAAACTAACCAACTGAGGAATAATTATATGCTAGAAAAAGCTTTAGGTCAAATACTGAAATATTATCATCTCTATATATTTATATCTAATATAAATATTAAATCTATGGCCCCCTTTAAAACTGAAGCAAGTTTGCTTGGATTTTCTGGATTTCTGATATGCAAGAACTATTGTGTTACAACGTAAACAATTCATACTTTCAATTAATTTGAATGTCCATAACTGGTCATTCTAAAAAAAGACTTGGAACTTTTTACAGAAGAAAAGTAATAGTAGGATAAGAGGATGATATAAGAAACAGTGCCATAAAGAATAATACATTGCATAAATGTTTGTTTTGGGATAAATAACGATATACATATATACGCTGCATGTCACATTTACGGATTAAGAATAAGAAAAATCAATCAGAATCTTGGCAGAAAATTAAACCAACTAAACCACAACACTTAGTAAGTCCAGGGAGATAAAGAATAATCATTTATTTTTTAATGTAATATGTAAACAACCACAGGTATTTCTACTTTGAAGTATACATTGCAAAATACCAGAAGGAAGATGCATAATTTGTACTCGCTGCCTCTTGGCACAAGCCTATTAAATCTTAAGATCGAATACCAGTGAACATGCAGCTTCAATAGCATTTACAGTTGTACAATACAAAATATTTTAGCCTGGAATGAAGTCAAATTGTAGGAAAGTATAAATGCAAATGGTCACTCATTAGCAACTCTTAACATGGTGGGGGTTATTCACTAAAGTCCAAATTGTTGCATAAATGTGTAAATTCGCCAGCTAAAGGCAGTCTCAATAGATTACTACTGTCACAGTTGTCACTTTACTATGGAAAATTGTTGCATTCGACAGTTGAATTCACACCTTAGTGAATAACCCCCTGTAGCTTTAGGCTTGGTTTGGGAAAGCTAAATAAAAAAAACAAACAAAAAAAAAACCACAAAAAAAAACATTTTCTTGCATGATTGCTGTGCTATTACTTTCTCACTTCAAGATGAGAAGTGGAAAAATGTGACATTTTGCATTTTCGCAGGCAAAATGTGATCTGCACAATTACGCATCAAAACATTTTAGTAAAACTGCTAACTTAGAAAAAAACAAAACAAAACCCTTTTGTTGGAAAAACCCAACAGAATCATCATCATTAGCTAAACTTGATCAATATGCTGTATGGTGTCAGACTGCACTGCAACTTCAGAAACAAATGAAGAAAAATAAATATGCAAGTATATTCCACTTGCAAATAATAAACAAATTATATTAACGAAGAGTCAAGGTTATTAAAAAGGCCTTCTAGATCTTTATGGAAACACTTCATTTTCACTGGTAGCAACGTAATATTTCTGACCACACAAAGCAAGGCTGTCCAACCAGAGGTCAAATAAGGCCCTCCAAGGGTTCTCTGGGACTTCCCAGCCTGCCCAAGGTTATATAATTTTTATCAAATGGATAATTGATTTTCCTTAAGAAAGGCCATGTTGTAAAATGTTGCAAAATACTTTTACATAGGAGCAGTTTGTATTTAAGCCTTTAGCTGTAAAAAGGTTTTTTTTTTTTCCTCCATTTTTTCAAAGTTTCATGTGATTACAACATACTTTTTTCATATGCAAACGCTACCGATGATAAAGACAGTCTTCCATCCTACTCAAGCTATTTTAATCATTCATTTAACTTAGTGGGAGGGGCATAGATAGACAATTTCAGATCAAGAATATTAGAACAACTGACAGCTCTGATATTTGCAGACATTCATTATATTTTCTGCTGATTAGAACCAGCCATATTCTGATATTTAATTTAAATTTAGAAAAAGAATCAGCACTGCTGATCCCCCCAACTAACAAAACTAAACAGATTTTTCTATGTGGTGTTTTGTTTGACAGGAGGAGGTGTAGGAGGGCAGGCCACCTTACCAGAACTGCATTAAAATATATAAATATAAAAATCATCCTAATGCTCAGTAAAATTATATACTCCTTATGAGGCTGTGATGACCCCACTCATGTGAGGAGAACTGACTTCTTTACTAGCAACAAACTGGGAATATAACACTCAAAAGCAAGACATGACAATAAAGTGCTTTTTAACAAGTCATATAACATGCACCATCAGGTTTAAAAAATATATAAAAAAAATAATACATACATCATCCCTAATGTTAATTTACAATACTGTTTTGTAAAGCGTATTTGTAGTATTAAATGGTACCAAAAGGCATACCAGGAAACACAGTGCCCTACTCAACCTTTCACTTGTTTCCTGAATCCGAATTAATTATCGGCTTCCCAATATTTGAAAATTGACCAAACTCCGTGATATGGTGAATTCGTGACCGATTCAAATGTTTTTGATAGTAGGGAACTTACAGAGCTCTTTGCATTACTTTGTGTCCATGTGTACGATTAATTTGCCAATTCATTCTGTTGAAGTGGCAAATTAGGACAGGAGAACTAATCAGAATTAAATAGTTTGACTTCGTCAAATCAGAGAGGGGAATTAGGGAGTTGATGACAGGGCTCCTGTTTGGCTTCAGGCACCTATTTATTTAAAATATCACAGGAAATATAGCGACCAAGTAGCAATATTAGTTAGTACTGTCACATAGAAATGAATGTAAAAAAAAAAAGTCACTAGTAACAAATGCAACTAGTTGACTGATTACACCGCACTGCGCATCCGCAGACATCCACCACTGTTCACCAAGTCAATCCACAGTATAGTCATTAAGGAGAAGCAAATTCTCAGCTTTTCCAGCATAGCATCTCAAATTGATACAGAATGAATTTGACAGGCACATTTGCACTTTAGTCAGTCAATCAGCCCCTCGGTCTTTATATTCCTGAAACTTTCGTCGTAATCCCAGCCCAACCATTTTCAATACAGATTTTGTTCAAAACATTTCACTGACACTGTCCTAATCAAAGTTGCTACCTTACAAATCTATAGGAGACTTCTCTATTCTCATTGTTTGGGATATTCATTCAGCCTTCAACACAGCAGAGTGCCCTCTACTCAACATATAACACTTATTTGTAGTAAGCACACAGCCCTTAGCTCTTACCTCACAAACACCTTCTTCTGTTTCTCATTTGCAGGTTCCACTTACTCTGTCAGCTTAACAAGGATTATTCCTTGCCCCCTACTATTTTCAATGTACAATTCAGCCCTTGGTCATATAGTCAGCAATTGCCGACTTGAGTTCTATATCTATAGAAATGATTTTTTAACCAAACTCTTAACTTCATTATAAACAGTAGTCACCTCCTCATGTGTAAGGAGCATGTCTCCTAACATCCCTCTACCTCAGTTTTCCATTGTCAACAGAACCTGATACCTGAACAACTTTTGATTCTCACTGTTTTATTGAGCATAAAAGTCAGACTCTAAACCAGGGGTCTCAAACTCAATTTACCCGGGGGCCGCTGGAGGTAGAGTCTGGGTGAGGCTGGGCCGCATCAGGTTTTCCACAAGAAAAAAACAGATCAAAAACAATACACGGACCTGCGGGGCAATCAACGGCTTTGTGGGGCAACATGCAGCTATGCTGGGTGATTTGCATCTGCTGGGGAAATTAGCACCTTTGTGGGGAAATACGCGGCTCTGTGGGGCAATGTGTGGCTTTATGGGTTACTGGTACATCTGTGATTTTTTTTTATTATTATTATAATTGGGGTAAATTTTCTGGCTGGGGGCAAGCTGGGGACACTGGGGTGTGTGGAGCCATTGGGATTTATTTTAATCTTTTACATTGATGGCCATGGGGGGGGGGGG
>WMED01007153.1:0-17856 GCA_019650415.1 Pipa parva
CATACTACACTAATGTAAAGCATTGCCATACTACACTAATGTAAAGTATGGCTACCCTTTTCATGGATATATTCAATGAAAAAAGTTTCTCTTAGTAAGTGTCGATCTCAACAAATCTCGCGATACTTATTGCGAGAAACTTCCGGGTGTTTGTTATTAAACTCAGAAAAGTGAAACGAGCTTTCCAGAGTTTAATAAATTTCATCCTCAATTGTGGCAATTATTATTACTGAAAGAATTATCTCCAGTGAATGGTTGGCTACAGCTGCTCTGCTTTCACAAAAATCTCCATGGGGATTTATATATTGTACACTGTGTCCACCTCAAACTCTTGTAGAATAATAATAATTACAGAGAAAGGTTTAACCAGCAGAGGTGCCATGATGAACCTTTTTTTTTTTGGGTATATGTTATTACACAATACATGTTATGGGTGAAGGCCCTTTTTCAAGTGTAATAAACAGTGCAAGAGACAACATATATAAACAATAAGCCCCTCCCTTCAATAGAACATGTGTGAATTAATGTCCAATCAGAAAATGATAGTCCATGGTTCCATTCTCATAGTGAGGCTGCTCCTATCATTTTGAATCACAATGAGTTAATGATTCCAGTAAATAATAAAGCCACCTAGAGCATTCAGCTGTCTACCTTTATACATAGACAAACCATTTTTTCAAGAAACTGCTATAGTCAACCTGTCTTCTTTGGTGTATAGAAGAATTTCTCCGGCACTCCAAAAGCGTAAAATCAAAAAGTTTATTAAATATCCATTAAAAATAAAACACAATTAAAAGCAAGGACAGCACCTACGCGTTTCACGCATAAAGCTCTTATTCATGGTCACTTTTTGATTTTACGCTTTTGGAGTGCCAGAGAAATTTTTCTACTCATCGAGTTGTGGTCCTGCCTATACTCCTTGTGCACCCAGCTGATTTACCACTGCAAAGGGAGTGGGGATAGAGCGGCCTTGGATTGGTTGTTTCTTTGGTGTATAACCATATCTATCTATACAGTACTTAATGATTTATCTCCTGTAACAGTAAATAATACTATATAGTTACATATTTGTTTTTTTTCTATTTATATTTCATGGCAGGATATTCGTGTATTGTTACCCGGCATAGATATTATTAGCAATGAATCAAGAAAAAGTGTTTTTTTATTACAAGAAACATTTAAAGCAAAGATTTTTATTGAAACTATTAAGTGTTACTGTATACAATTTCTGGATCCACTGAGCTTCCCTTTGTATGAAACGTTTGCTCCTATCACCTCCTCTCATAGACCCTTCCACTCGTTCCAGTATCCTCCATCTTAGCTAACATTATGTCACATTTCAGCAAAAGTGCCTTGAGGCTGATGTATCTGTACTGGGATCTTTTTGTATTATAGTTCCTAATGTTTCCCTTATGCTTATTAATTCTAACTTTACAGCTCTACTTGTTTCTTCAACATAAAGTAGTCTGCAAGGGCATTTCAGGGCACAGATCGCATAATCTGTTTCACTAGTGGCATATGTTCTAATTTTCACATTAAATCCCTTTTGTGGATGGGAGATAAATTCTCCTGGTATTTTGGAACGACAGTTCTTACAGCTAAGGCATGGGAATGTACCTATTTATAGGTTTCCCTTGAAACCTCAACTTCCCTTTGGCAATATCTGAGGGGCACAATTTTAAAAGCTAAAAGACAAATTGTGCCCTCAGATCTGTGTTAAAAAGACTATGCTTTCATTGTAGCTAACCTTTCAGCCAATAGCAAGGGGCTAACTATTACCCTCTCACTAACTAGGAAAGGTTTAAAGGTCCTGGTTCTGGTGCAGGTTTGTATGTCCTAGAGTTCTCAAACCATGGCAAATTCAAAAACTCAAACTTCAGCCTTGTATAATCAGATGCAGGGCCAGCATTAGGGAGAGCAAACTGGTAAATTGCCCAGGGACCCTGACTCCAAGTGGTCCCCCAGAAGCACTTTGCACAGCGCTGCTGCATACTTGTGCAAATCTGCTCCATCACTGCTCTTAATTCCCAATTAGAAGAACTTGCAGAGAACAAAGTGGTTTAAATGTGCAGAAGCACTGTGCAGAGTACTGCTGGGGGCCACCTAGTAGTCATGGGGACAGTGTTGACTGGCCATTTGACTGGCCTTGATTAGATGGAACCAGATGGTTTGTATATCTGTTATTGTTTTCAATCTCTATTTTGCTGGAGCAGCTTTAACAATCACATTACGAAACATTCACTGTCACCTGAGTATTTTTCCAATCTTACATCATTAATTCATTGCAAATGCTGGCAACAGCTGCACCGAGTTATGGATTCTGTTCCTTACATCTGTGTAAATCTAGAACTGCTATGATGCATATGTAAACAATATAATTATATGCTAATGACTGTATGTGCAAGAAGCTAGCATTTCTAAGAGAGTACATACTACTTAATTAATGTTATCCCCATAGAAACCATATTTCAGATTCTACTGTTTTCAGAAATAATGTTATGTTCAATAGTAAAACAACACATTTAAGGAGAAATTATATTTTATTTTCACACCAATAAACCTCCCAGGGGGTTCTTTTTATAGCTGTGTGACCTAGCAAGTGCACTTATTGTATTTTACAGCTTAACGTGTAATCATTCTGTTTAACATGCATGTTCATATGTTCTCAAAAAAAGATTAGGGAGAAGTCTGTGATAGTAGCCAATGGCAATTTAAATCACTAGCTGCTCCTGGAGACCCAGGGGGTCATTCTTTAAAGTGCAAACTGTTGTGTAAATACCCATATTCACATCCTTTTGTTTCTTCTCCAACCACGCTTATTCAACATTCTCTGCCATGTGACAAATTCATGACCAATTCTGACGCTTACGCCATTAGCGGACTTACAGAGCTCTTAGCATCAATTTGTGTGCGTATGCACAGGTAATTTGGATATTCAGCATGCGGTGGAGTCTGTCGAAGGAGCGGATTCTGTAGGGCGTACTGCTCTGAATTTACCTGAAAATGGCATTTTCATTCAACAATTCTTTTTGTCTAGTCACTTCCTTTTGTAATGAGAGCAGGTTAACCATTAGCAGCACCTCAGAACTTGCATTCATGCACAGCCTTCTATACAAACACAAGTGACCTTACATTGCAGAAAACTAGTAGCATACATCAGAAGATATTGTATTACCCATCAGCGACATGGAGGTTCATTGGCCCCAGTGCAACATTTTAGATCTAACGACACCATCAGAATAGATAAAACAAATTATAACCAGCTGTTCATTCCCTCTGTCTCTGTCCTTAGTTATCTTTGAGGAGTTGTTCACTGATAACTTCATAGTAACAGCCAATGAGAATAACAGGCACATCCAGAGGGTGTTATTCACTGCACCCTACAATAAACTGGGATGAAACCTTTTACAATAGACTGGGGTAGCCCTGTTTTAATTTGGAAGCATCTAGAATATTACAAATTCATCACTTCAAATAATATATATTTTCTGGTGTCCTATTAGTTCTGTTGAAGCTCCCTCTAGTGACACCTATTGTTTGGTATAGCACCTGTTTTTGATTATATTCAGCAGGGCTTGGCTGGGTTTTCTGCCCAGAGATAGTGTCACAGGTTAGGTCCCACCCTAGCATATATAAGCTGGAGAAGGGGTGGGCCTTGGGTCTTGCTTCAGCAACTGCATGGTGTGCAGTAGCAGGATCTCCACCCTCCTGGTGGGATCCTGTGAAAGAAACCATAGGGAACTAGTAAAGATTAGCTCTTATGTTTATCTCACCTCAGTAGGTGAGAATCTGAGGATAGGTTATTTATCTGGGTAGCCTTAGACCCCAATAGGAGTCGCAGTGGCTTAGAGGCCTCATAATATAATCAGCCTAGGGACTCTAAGTGGATGGATTAAGGATCAGGGGAACAGCCCACTCAAAGAAGGAATTCCTTTAAAGATCCATCCTACTGGAAAGGGAGCTACCAAGAGATATCCCATGCTAAAAGCCTGAATACTGCTTGTGGTATCACCCATGGTGCGCAACTTACTGGTAACTATATATTGATTTACATGTCTATCTTAAAGATGAGATACATGTTGTTATGTGTGCTGTAACAGGCAACTGGCTGTGCCACATTTGCTGATCAGTCCATTTGCTAATTAAATAAACCTGATGGTTGTTTGAAAGTAAGAGCTACTGTATTATTGCTGATTCTCTATATATGTGTACCAGTCCAATAAGTGAGCGGGGCCTATCCCCCTGAGATATTCATAGCCTGAGTATAGGAGATGTACCTGTGAATGGGTTTTTAATACATATCGCCACTATAGCGTTACACTGGTTTGCAGAAATTTAATAAAATTGGCAGTGTAGGCTCTCATCATTGTGCTGGCTAACACAGCTTAGGAAAGACAGAAATTTGCACATAATCTCTATATTGAGGTACACATATTCCAATGCTTATTAAATTGCAATCACTTCTACTAGGCAAAATTATTCATATATATTTAGAGGACAGTGGGTAGGCCTTAACACAGAGTATGAAATCCTGGATCCCGAAGGACTATTCTGATAACGTTCTAGTCTTCACCTCAACTTATACTTCCTCCAACAGTGCCATTTACTCTTTCATAGTCCCCTCTCTTTCTGACTATTTAATAAGCCATGTCTCTCATTCTGAACAAAAAACACAGAATCCAACAATGGCTTGGTGGTAAAGGGAGACATAGAAGAATGGTGTCCTTTCTCATCGACACTTATGTGGAAGAAAACCATTCAAAGAAAGATATGTTTCCTTTTTTTTTTGTTTCCTTTCAATGCATCCCACATAATCCTTTACCCAGTATCAAAACACATGACATTTCAGAGTCACCCTTTCTATATAAAGCATTATCCATGTTTCCTTATAATTCAGCAGTTTTGGGAATTATTTTCGACATCTAAAAATGAATAAAAGGTCTGAAAAAGACGAATGGCTTCTCATCATCTGAAATCATAGGATTCAGGAACAATTGAATCACTCAAGCTTTTTAGCAGAACTTCAATATCACAAACTCAATATGTCTCTCCTCAGACAGGTCTATTTTATGTTGTGTTTATTGCACTGTCTCTTTAGAAATGCAAAGCTTCACATATAAGTAAGAAGTTCCCACGGCTCAGTCAGGGTAAGAAAAATGCTACTTAGATATAAACATAAAACCATAAAGTACATTCAAATACTTAATACACCTGTAGGAAAATGGTGGAAAAGTTCTCCAAAACATAGATTTCTGTGATGTTGTGTGTAAGTGCATTAAGCATAGCTGTAGTTTGTTACATGAAAGCTTGGAATTTGAGGGACTAATACACCACTTGAGGTGCTATGGTGGACTCCTACCCTGTTATGTCACTTACAGAGTTAAGAATTGAAAACACTTGAGACTGAAGAAGGTACTGGATCCTCTTTACCACAGTGAGGTTGATGCTAAGTAATTCCAACACACAGAATCTGAGGACAACCTGGTCTTTACCCTTCACTTTCACAAGGGAATATGGGTTTTGTGGCTTGGAAATCCCAGGTCAAAGCCCTCAAGTTAACCACCTCACTGGTGGAAGCTGGCTGTAACACTGAAGATGGGATGGTATTCCAACTTTTGGGCACAGCTGTACACAGGGAATCACTGAGGATCTGAAATAGGAGTAAAATACTACAAGCACTGGCAGTGGCAAAACTGTGAAACTGTGACAACAGTACCCTAGGGTCTTAAGGGAATTAAGCTCAGTCATAAACAGACCATTATTTTTAATAGTTTGGGACTCTATAATGACAGGGACTGTTCCAAAGGACTGGCGTGTTCCAAATGTGGTCCCTATAGAAAAAAAAGGGTCAAAGTGTGAACCTTTTTGCCTTCCTGGATCAACATTGCAGGAAAATAGGCTGAACTTGATGGACTGTTTTGTCTTTTTTCAGCCTTATAAACTATGTTACTATGTTACTTCTTGATATGGGATAGCTGAGCAGTAAATCTGAAACTCATAGAGATAAAGTTGAAGAGTACTGTAATGTAGAATACACAAAAACAACAAGGAAAACAAGACTAGAAAAAAGAGACAGGAGACCTGTAGAAGAGAGTCAAGAGAGAGAAAAGAGAAGGCACTGAACTGCAGGAGAAATGTTGAGAGCAAAGATGCTACACAGAAGATATCAGGAGCAATGAAGCACTGAGGACAAGGAGGCAATACACAAGATGCTGAAGAAAGCGGGCAGGAACAAACAGGATGCATTCAGGATCAAACCCTGTGCATAGGCAGTGATTGACTTTTAAATCTCAATCTGCCCAAGTTATGACATTGATAGGAGGCAGAAATTGGCCAGGAAGCCAGAAGAATCAGGTTGCTAGGCAATCATACTCAATTCTGCCAGAGTCGTGAGCAGCTATACTGCCAGGTAGACAATGTATGATATGGCTGCAGTAGAGCAGTCCCTACAGCTTCCCAGTGAGCTGTGACCTCTCAGCTTCTATGTATCAGTTCAGTGGGTGTGGGCTTCTGTCAAGCAGAAGAAGCTGATGTAAGCCCAAAGGGGTGCATACTCTGGGATGTAGCTTTGACTCCTTAGGAGGTTGTGAAAGTAGGACATAGTGCCTATCCTGAAATGGGAGACATATGCACCTAAAGATGCCATTTTTACAAAAAGTTACAAAATGAATTGAAATAAAAAGCAGAGTTCCTGTAGTACTGCATAAGAGAGAGAATGTATTTTCTACCATATGCAGCTAGGCTCAATGCTAAATAAATGTATATTGAATCATTTCTATAAAAGAAATCATATGTTAGATTATTGCACAAGATCATTTCATATGGTAATAGATTCCTAGACATTACTGAAATGTGTCTATACACATAGTCTCAAACACAAATTAGAATATTTTAGGATAATTAAGGATGTTAAACATACACAAATAAGGCAGAGTTATTATAGGTATTCTGTTTTAATTCCCACCATAGTGTAGTGGAAGAATGCTGGATTTAACCAAAACTGTTTAAATTGTGTATAGTCCTAAAAAAAATCGGTTGGCTCGTATTTTATAGCTCATTGTTTATTGCTGGGTAGAGCATAAAAGGAGGATAGCATAACATTTTTTATGAAGGTAATGGGGTTCTTGTATAGTAACATTGCCAGGTTATAAAACTACATAGACTATCAACTTCAGCCTTTGAAACTCTATCTCCAAGTGGATCCAGGGGAACCTTCAAGCCAGCTGCTAATTCATTCTTAAAGGTGATATCAACCTTGAATTTCCTATCCCTCTTTTTAAACCAAAATACATTCCTGGATCAGTCACTATTATATTAATTAATTCCAAAAAATACCTATTCTTTCTATAAAGGCATCCAAACTATTTTTAATCGAGTTTAAAAACTCATCTCCAGTCCCCTCCTCTACTGCCCTTTCGCTAAAGAATTCCTTCCCTTCATTGGTAGTGAAACCTCTAAAATTCTCTGTC
This sequence comes from Pipa parva, assembly GCA_019650415.1. Taxonomy (NCBI): domain Eukaryota; kingdom Metazoa; phylum Chordata; class Amphibia; order Anura; family Pipidae; genus Pipa; species Pipa parva. The sequence goes on from WMED01007153.1 coordinate 7,470, forward strand.
TTGTTAATAGTTGGGTACTCAAAATTAGAACAATGTATAAACTTTTAGTAAACAAGAGCCCACATGCACCAGCACTGGCTGTGGAGCAAAGTCATAACCATTCTCCCCACATTATAATTCTGCAAGAAATTTTATATATTCAGTAGCTGGTATTATATGCCCTGATTAGGAGCAGTGCTGTATCTACAAGATCAAAATACAAAAATTATATACAAGATCTAAATACACAAGGAGTTACTAATCAAAATCAAACAGTGGAGTAAGGGTCAGAATTCACATCCACTCAGCACTTTCCCAACTTTGCCTATTCACTAAAGATTGCTATTATCTTTATTTGATGAATATGCAACCAATTTGATAGCTCATGACATGAGGCAAATTTACAGACCTCTTTGCATTACTTGTATTGTGAATGTGATGGCTCTTTGTGTATTTCTCACGCGTCAAAGTGCAAATTTGCCATGGTGTACTCTGAGTTTTGTGTTACTGTGTTTTGGGAATAAGACAACTGTACACTGTGCGAAAAGTCATAGAAAATATAGTAACCAAATGGCAACTTTTGCATTTTTTTAAAGATCTTCTCTGCCAGACCCCAACACCCGAGCTGGTTTCAATATTGAGTGTTGCTGAAGAATTTCTAGTTCCTTGATTCCCAGGGCAAAATTTATCAAAGGCAAAACGATCACCGGAAGTTAAATTCTGATCACACGATCGGAATTTCGATCGATTCTGATCGCACGATCGGAAATCGATCGAAATTCCAATCATGCAAATGGGAATCGATCAAAATTCTGATCGTGCGATCGGAATTGCATTTGATAAATTTCGCCCATTATGTGTACTAGCTATGACCATTTTTTGTCTGTGCTTTTGATTTCCTGATTCCTTGGCTTTGTCCAACCATGTTGTGTCTCCCTTCCTAGCTTTCTGTCCATTGGCTTTGTTCTGTTGTTAAGAACCTTGTCTGCTTGCTCTGACCTTTGTTGTCTGATGTCTTGGAAATCTGTTTGGTACCGAGTCAACAGTTAAAGTATTACATAGATCCCTGTTTTAGCCATTGGGACAATTGCAGCCTCCTTTAAAAGGTCAGTAACACCAAAAAATGAAAATGGTCCAAATGCCTAAATAATTCGATCTATATATTTAATATGTGTCTACTGCAAAGAATGGTGTTTAACATCAAATATCCTTAAAAATTGCCTTTCTGGTGCATGTAAGTACAATTTAAAGCTCATGAAAACACCCCATTTTAAGTGCCAGATATTGATTGAAATAGAAGGAGCTAAAAATCTAACAAACTAAATTTATAGACTGATGACTATTCTTCTAGTAAAGAGTCCTTTTTCATTAATAAGGTTAGACCCCGTCCCAAAAGGAAAGGTCTAAGACTTACTGATGGCTTTATCAAAGGTTACAAAGCAGGAAATTTAATGTGGAACTTATAAAATCCAACAGTAAAACAAAGTATTTACACAGTGGAGAAATTACGTCAGGTGTACAGAGTTCCTGTCAGGTAGATTATTTTGGTTCTTCCATAACAAATCTATCCTAGATACTAAGAACAACTAAATAACTCGAGATATAGATGTTCACCAGGTTCTCACCAGTACTACCTCTTATACTGCTAACTCTTATTACTCTGAGTTTGCTACTGGTCTAAACTTGGTAAGTTTAGGCCAGTAACAATTTCAACCCAATAGTAGTGTGATTATTCTGCCTATAACAAAATATACCCTGTCCAGATCTCTAATAGCTAGAGCCACAAAGTCTACTTCAAGAAGGACCTCCAGTCTTTAGAACTTTATCTCAGTAGATGCTCAGGGTTCACTGTCACTAGTGAGCCTCTTACCCACCCAGTACATTAAAGGATATTATTTATAGGATCAAGCCTCTAGTCCAAAAGAGATAGTCAAAGCAACTTCCTTCTGGGTTACTATAAAAGTAGTCCAGACATAAACCCCTATTTAATAACATAACCTTATGAGGTTGCCTATTTTGTAATTCAAATTAGCCCAGATGGACCAACCAGAACAAACAAATTGTAATCCCTTAAACTACTGGCCTCTCTCTACCAGACCCCATCACTGTTGGGTACAACATGGTACATCCTAAAGAGATATCAGTCTATTGGAAGCGCATTGCCTGCATCATCTCCACCATATGTGGAATTTAGCCAAGTTGTAATAGTCTCTTGAGCTTCAACTTTTTGGGCAAAACCCCAGATCCAAAAAGTGAAATGTATCAGAATAAGCTGTCTGGTGTTATGATGTTTCTTTCATGTAAATAAACAAAATGTTTACAGTGGCACTTCTTCGTGCTTCAAAACCCTATTTACCCTTAAATTAATTAGAAAAATTTTTAAATTATTATCTGAATTTATTGTCTTCAACCTGTTTGAATTGTTAATACATTATAAATTTAGAAATTGTTTGAAATGTGTGTATTTAAAGGACAGAAAGTGAAAAACAAGAGCTACCAGAACTCCTCAGGTTGATCTTCCAGCTGACGCAAAACATTTCAAGCAAACCTGCCCCTGTATTAACTTGATTGGCATCTTAGCTATTTTTCTCTAAATAAATATGTCAGGCATGATAGGGTTAATTATTTTCTTTAGCACAATTGAGAAAACACTATGTAAAAAAGTGAAAATTAACTTGTTCTGTGCAGTGGCTCAGTGATTAGCACTGCTGTCTTGAAGCTCTGAGTTCAATTCCACATTGGACTCCATCTGCATGGAGTTTGTGGGGGGTTATTCACTAAGGTGGGAATTCGACTGTTGAATTCGCAAACAGCGGATTCCCATAGCAAATTCGCGACAATTTCCCCATTATAAAGTCGCGACCATTTTTTAAACTTAAGATTGCGGCAAATTTCCTATAATAAAGTCAGGACTGCAACAATATTCTCATTATAAAAACGCGACTGCGACATTAGCAGCCTATTGCGACTGTCTTTATCTGGCAAATTTGCACCTATACACAATTCGGACTTTAGTGAATAACCCTGTATGTTTTTCTTGCACCTGAGTGGGCTTCCTCCCAAAATCCAAAGACAGTCGGGAAGGAAATTTTTCCCTAATATGAGGATAATTGGCTCTTGCCTCATGGGTTTTTTGCCTTCCTCTGGATCAACATTGCAGGAGGCTGAACTGGATGGACTTGTGTCTTTTTTCAGCCTTATAAACCACGTTACTATGTTACTATATGACTATGTGTGTGTGACTAAATAGGGAAACTAGATTGTAAGCTCCACAGGGCAGGGATTGAAGAGAATGAGGAATCTCTGTAAAGCACTGTATGTAATGTTGGGAGTAGACGACGACGTGGGAGAAGGAGGAAGCAGCTGGAATACTGTAATGGCAAACAGACCTTAGGGCGCGGAGTCTAAGGAAATCCCGGTATTCACCTAGAGCCGCCACAAGGAGGTTAGGGTTTTGTTGTGGAGGGAACCCAGGTCGCGGCCCCTAAGGCTGAATACTACAGCAGGAAACAAAGGGCTGGAGTCCGAGAAGGTTCAAACAGGAAAGGTCACATATAAGCAGAGATGTTATGCAGGAACGCTGGTTTGTACTATGTACTAGAAAGTTTGGCACTTTAACACAGAGGAGAATACAGGAACAGGCAGTGGTATAGAACCCACCTAGGAAACCTTACAATCAGGTGCCGGCATATTCCAACAGGCTCCCTTATTTAGCCAGGGGGCCTGTCAGATGATTGCGCCGTCCAGATTTAAAAGGCGAGCGGCCGTGGTGTGCGCACTATGATGTCAGCGTGCACACCCGACGGTCGCGCTGAAGATGATATGCGGCGCCTCCGACCCCGTGAGAGGACTGATGCTGGAATGGAGAGCACCGGTAAGTAACCTCTCCTAACACTGTATAATAAATCAGCGCTATATAAATGAAAAATGCTTACATTCATAGTATAAGAGATGTAAAACACATCTGATGCAAAGAGGATGAACCCTCTAGAATTTTATATTTAACTGTAATAAATTAGAATGAATACTTCTTAATTAAAAAACTTTATTAAAGCTTATTTTACTAACAGTTTAATATAAAAATAAAGAAAATCTTAATTAACATCACAGCCAAATAACTGTATACATTTTTAAGATGTGCTCTAATAAAAAAAAAAAAAAAAAGAACTATATTAATAAAATGAAAATTCCTATATTTTGCTCGTTATAATTATTTGGGAATGTTTTAATATAGCTATTAATGCTGGTGAGAAATGTGCTAAAGTTTTAATTTCATTTTATTTCTTGATATGATTGATTTTGAAATGATATTGTGATTAGAGCTATTAGGATATTAAAGGCCTGAAGACATTCTATGATGATCCGGTAGAGTGCAAAATCCCCTTAAATGTGTCTTTAGAATTGAAGCGCTGCATGTGTTACTGTACTATGGCACAAGTTAAAGTACAGTTAATTGTCACAGTACATGATTGCAGCTTACTTAACTTTACTTTTTGAAGGTGAATTAAAAATTTAAAAATAAATAAAGGATTAATTGTTTGAGGTTCTAGATCCCTGATAAAGGAAAGGATAAAAGAGAGAAAATAGTTTTGTGTCACCGGAGAGATATTAACCAAACTGAATTTTCACAGGGATTACTATGAACAAAAGGGCCAAAACAATGAGATGATCTTGTATTTTACTGCTTTATGGTATGAGTTCACTGAATCAGTTCCTTGCACAGGTTACACATCTATGCATCAGAGCGTGATGAACTCTTTAAAGCATCAGGCATCAGAGTGCTTTCTCCAAAAAGATCTCCCTCGGCATGTCTTCATAGAACCTACCTAAGGGTGAGTCTTTCTTCCTCTTCCACAGACGAACTGTCTTTTAAATCCTAATCTTTAACTCGCATTTCAACCTTACAGTATATATATTATGCAGACTACAAATTCTGAAAAAGCAACTATAATGCTCCAGCGCTACCCCTAATTTCTGTAATTTGTTGACGTCTCCTTGTTTTGACAAGTGCTGTGTTTCTCTTCACTTCCTGTTCCTCTGAGTTTTGCTAAATAGAGCAAGCGTAATAGCAGAATTCTGATATAAAACTGCTACTGCGCTCACAAGAACATTTTTGCTCTAAAAATAGATAAACACTTTTATTTTGCTCTGATAACAGTTGAAAATATTTTGTTTGTGTTCCCATTTCACTTTCAATTAAGAATGTAAAGTTAAGTAAAAGGAAAATTTGATAAATTGATAAATATGCCCCTAAACAGCACATAACTATATAAAAAGACAATAAAAATGACTTGGGAAAATAATTTTCACTTACATAAAATTTTGGTAACCAAATAATATTTAACTATAATTCTATTGAATTTATGGACTCCAAATTCAACAGTCATATATCCTAGAAAATAAATAAATTACTAATCATGGAATTTATAATATGGGACAATTTTGGCATTTTCAATATATTCTCCAATCTGGTGTCTATCTTATTTTGAAGCGCTGATTTTGATTGTTTCTTATATAACTAGACCAATCTTAATCCTTAAAAATGTCCTTTCAAAAACTAAACACAGTTATAATACCCACTCCCCAGAAAATGTAACATCAATCTTCAAGACAGTGATGTTAGCAACCTGAAAGAAAACAACACAGAAAATTCTAGAAATTAATGGAAGATTTGATTTATTATACCAGCTTCTCATAGCTTCATACCATTGCAGACATCCCACAGCCCAGCAGGCATTTGAAATGTCAAGGAAAATCCAAGACTAGCTTAATTCACAAAGTCAAGGCATCATGTGATAAAATCCATCTCCTTAAACAGACAACCAGAGCCGTAGAGCAAAACACACACAGTGGTGTCCAGACAATAATGACCTTAACGTGTTCGGTGCCAGAAAGAGGTGTGGACAAGGGAGGTAAGCTACATGTTTGTTTTAGAAATTGACATATTACTATTTAAGGGTTTAGAAAGGAATACACAAAAGAATTGAATAAATAATTCCTTGTCAACAGAGATAACATTTTAAACAACTTGATTCTTCTTACCTAAAATCTAATATTTACAGACATTCCAGGGCAGAAGTAAAATTACATTTATTAGAAAAAAAAAAGGAGCATTATTAATAAAAACAGTATATTGTTTTCATAGAACCTTCCTCCACAAATAAGTACCTCCCTTTTTTTCATTAGAGACCCGCCAATGGTTTGCTGGCATGCCTTTCATGTTTTAGGGTGTAATTCAGGAAAATGCGAACTCACCTTGCGATGCTTCGCATCAGCTCGCCGAGACAGGTACACGCTCCCTGCTCTCCTGCACACGGAGATCAGAGAACGCTTTAAAGGTACTTCGGCTCACCTCGCAACCACTCGAGTCGCCTTGCCGAGCCAAAGTACCTTTAAAGCGTTCGCTGATCTTAATGCAGGAGTGCGGGGAGCGCATACCTGTCTCGGCAAGCTGATGCGAAGCATCACAAGGTGAGTTTGCACTTTCCTGAATTACCCCTTAGACGTTAGCATGCATTTTATAAACAAGTGTAGAGGATCTATCTGGCTTTCAACTTTTATAAATAACCGCTTTATAGTTTTATTTCCATTTTCTTGCAATCAAATAATGTCCCCTATCTTTAGCAATAGGGGTACTATTAGGTGTATACCCCCTACAAATTTTGATGCTCACTGGCATATGGCACATGGCATTGCCTGACGTGCAATACAGTCCTAAGGATGCTAAGTTTAGGAACGCTCTGAACTATAATAACAAATAAACCTCATTGAGATTGATACTGAAGTCATATAATAATCCAAATAATTGCAATGTTCAATCCATGCACATAAAATGATGAATGTGAGCTTCATTTCATATATACTGTATATGATACTGCCTCTAATATTAAATGGGAAATACATTTATTAAAGAAGATGATTGCTTTATCTAATTTGGAAACAAATTCATAAATACTGCAATTTGCCTTATCCTTCCCTGACTCCCCCTCTCTAGGTTTCCTCTTTGCTGACATGATGTCCAAAGGGATTGAATGAACTTATTGCAAATCCCACTATATACTGCAATGAGCAGAGCCGCAGAGCAAGGCTAGTAAGTCACCACGCATGATTTACAACCTGCACATCCCATGGAAGCACAACAATATATGTCAATTGCTTGGTTTCGTCCTCCAAGGGATCAATAAGGAACTGATATATTTCCCTGCATTCTCTGGAAGCCAAGCTTTACTATTTGCATGTAACTCAAACATCTCGACTGGTTTCACCTTCCCCAAGGCTTAGCAAATAATGTTTCTGTTCACATCTATAAAATTGCTTCGGCTGTACAGGGAAAGGAAAGAATTATTGGCCAAGTCATCTCTTTTATCATTATAGCTATGACAAGCAGACTTCTATAAGATGCATTCAGAGTAGCAAACACAGTCAATGTCTTCTCACCTGTGATTAACACTTACACATCGAGCTGTATTGCTGTAGGCTTTGCTCATATAACATTTAGCTGGTCTACAGTCAAAACCTTAAGGACTTTTTATTTACAAATAAATACATCTAAATAAATAACTAGACAAGATAAATGATATTATACATTTAAAAAAATGAAATGGAAATGCCATCTAAAGGTACTTTAAATAAAGTGAACCTAATAAAGGTGATTTTTGGCTTTCTCTGTTAGTCCACTAGAGCCCTTAAAGGGGAACTAAAAGCTCATTCACCAGGGGTGATACTTAAGGATGAGGGGAGAGATACTTATCACTCTTTTATGCTCCAGTGCTGCCCCTGCTCTGAATAACTTGCCAAAGTCTTCTGCTCTTGATGAGCATTGAAATCCTATTCACTTCCTGCCCCTGTGAAGTTCGCCAAACAGAGCAAGCACAGTAGCAATTTTATATCAGAATTCTGCTTCTGCGCTTACTCAATTCACCCGAAAATCACAGGGACAGGAAGTGAAGAGGAGCATATCATCTGTCAAGAGCTGATTTTCAGCTTATAACTACTTTACCAGCATTACTTGAGTAGCCCAAAATAAGGTAACTCTTTGAACTGACAAGCCATCTGGGAGCAGAAGAGAGGTGATACTGGGCACTCGAGGAGAAAGTATCAAGGCATAGTGCTGAAGAAAGGACAGACTGAGGAGAGGTCTAAACAGGCTGATTCTGATAACCAGGGGGACAAACAAACTTAAGCATAGCCAATATCTAGAACCAGGAATCCAGTAAGCTAAGGTAACCTCCGAACTAAGGGGGTTATTGACTAAAGTCCGAATTGTTGCTTAAAGGTGTGAATTTGCCAGATAAAAATGGTCGCAATAGACAGCTACTTCATTATGGGAAATATTGTTGAGGTCGTAAATTTAAAATGTTCATGGTGGCGGATTTGCTATGGGGATACACTGTTTGAGAATTTGACAATTCTCACGTTAGCTAATAACCCCCTAAATGCACAAAATGAAAATACTTTGGATGCTGCCCTCTCTGAAACTCTTCACTAAATAGCTTAGATCCATAAACTAGTCAAGCAGAAAAATAAAACCCGTCTAACAAAACCTCTGCTGGTCCCAGACACAAACAAGTACTGCATAGGAAAAACTGACATGACAACCCAAATGGCAATTTCTGGTGTCACTGATTTTTTGAAATAAATGACCCATGAGACTATGTTTGAGAAGGGAATTTACACCCTTTAGGCTGTACTGTAAAGACCTAAGGCTATGTATATATAAATAGGTGGAAGTGTTCTGCACAAGGCATAAATATTTGTTTGAATATAATTTATACAGAACAGTAAAACAATTTGCTCTTCTGCCTGACATCATGCAGCTGTTAATATTTAAATGTCGCTAAATAAATACACCCCTTTCATAGTTCAGTCTAGCACAAAAATGGTTTAAGCCATACTAGTCCAACTGAATTCATTATATAATCATATAATACTACAGTACTTATATTTCTAAATATTCAAATCTAATCATTTGTTTCTGGAAAGCAATATTAGAAAAAAACTTTATGGGTTAAGGCAACTAGACAGAAAAGATAATCTGTGCCAAGCATCTTCAATTTCCCATATTGCCATACTGCTACCAAGACATTAGTCACTGAATATATACAGTACACATATCTTCTTGCGATGCCTAAATGAAGGTTGCTATTCACACTCAATAAGAGATCCAAGGTTGCTAAGGTAACGGATAATGGAAGCGGAGTAATGAAAGGTAAAATATAAAGTAAAAAAATAATACAAAAAATAGAATGTTAAAAACAGAGACGAAAAATGTGTTCTGTTATACTGGAGCATGACTATGTTTTGGTCATTTCAGTGAATTGTTACGTTAGGGTTGACAGTCCATCCGTCATTCTTGAACTTGATAAAGTGTTTAAAGGACCAGTAACAGCAACAATTGTAATTTTTTGTCTGGACTGGACTTTTCAGTTTTTCTGCACAGTGAAGATAGCTTTGGGACTGTACTGATTTATATTGCTTTACATTTGTTTATCTTTTTGCTGATTGCAGACTTCCTGCATAAACAAATGATGCAATAAGTCAGCCTTAACGCCTTTGTTCTCAATTAAAATTCTTCATTATGTATGTATTTATACAGCACTGATATATTACACAGAGCTTTACAGAGATTCATCATTCACTTCAGTCTCTGCCCCATGGAGCTTACAATCTAGTTTTCCTATTCAGTCACACAAACAGATGTATGTTTTTGGATTGTGGGAGGAAACCGGAGTGCCCGGAGGAAAACCACACAAGTGCGGGGAGAACATACAAACTCCATGCAGATAAAGTCCATGGTGGAGTTGAAGGCAGAATCCACCATTGCAAGGCAGCAGTGCTAACCACTGAGCCACCACACTTTTAGGGTCAGAATACAGTAAATTGTATTGTCCTTTTGGCATGGTTGGCATGTGTGCTTAAAGATGGAGCAGACTTCCAGCAGTCTCCTGCTGCATTCTGAGCGGCCAACAATTGGGTACAAGTTTTAGAGCTGTAGGGCAAAGAGACAGCTGAGCAAACGAGGTGGCACAGCTAGACAATCACATATGAGCTTATGGGTACTAACTACTTCCCGTAATGATCTATTGGTAATTTGCATTGTAATTGAGATGTATCGGATGTATCCCGACCACTCGAGTCGCCTCGCGATACTGGAATACCTTTAAAGTGTGCGCTGATGTGCGCGTGTAGGAGAGAAGCTAGCGTGTAACCATTTTTGTGAGGTGAATTGAAGCATCACAAGGTGAGTTCGCACCTTGCTGAATTACCCTTTAATCTGCAGCTGGAACTAATCTCAAGAACTGGGCTGTCCTCCAGCCAGAGGAACGAATAGCGGGGGAAAACATACCTTCCCTCACACATCACACCGCTATAATCACTACTATATACAGTATATATATATATATACTGT
>WMED01007154.1:0-17855 GCA_019650415.1 Pipa parva
TTTATAAATTGCATTTTGTGTTTACTTGTGTTGTCCTTGACTATTATTTAAATTGGTTTGCTGTTCAGAAACACTTAAGTGTGACAAATATGCAAAAAAAACAGGAAATGAGGAAGGGGGCAAACACTTTTTCACACCACTGTAAGTCATTAAACAGAGATGCAACTCTCCACCTACTATAATAAATGGAATGATAAATCAGGTGACTATATGTTAGATACCCCACCACCACCACAGATGTAACCCTCAGAAACATCACAATAGTCATCCTGTGCAACAGTGGTTCTCCGTATGTTTCTAAAAGCTCCTTTCTCAATATGTTTTTCCTTGCTTTTGCTTCTCTGTTTTTATTCTCTTTGATTGTTTGTAACTCAGTTGTAAAAATGTAAAACTTTATTGTATATGGAAAACATATGAAATTGACTATGTAAGAGAATCAATACAAATATGCTAAGTGAAATGGAAACATGGTATATGTGTATGTCTCAAGAAAACCCCCAAAAATCCAAAGGTTAAACCAAATAAAATTATTTAAAGGGGAGCTAAAGGTTCATTTATTGCTGGGGGTGATTCTTAAGGGGGTAGAGGTGAAATACTTTATAACTTGCCGATTTCTTCTGCCCTTGACAATTGCTGTGATCCTCTTCCCTTCCTGTTTCTGTATACTTTGGTGAATTGAGCAAGAGCAGTAGTAGTTTTATATCAGAATTCTGCAACTGCGCTTGCTTAATTAGCTGAAACACACAGGAACAGGAAGTGAAGAGGAAGGCAGCGCTTGTCAAGGGCAGAAAAAACAGCAAGTTATAAAGAGCACAAAGCAGCGCTGGATCCTAAAAACCCTACCAGTAAGTATTCCCCCCTCCCCCCTCAAGAATCACCCCTCATATAAAGAAGTGTTTAGTATTTCTTTAAATAAGAATCTGTTTTGAGGGAGCTAATGGGATTTGTAGTTCCCCCTCTTTAAACCTATCAGTTTCAGCTGTGGCCAGCACTGCTTTCCCTTCTGTTGTAATTGAGTTTCAGATTTCGGAAAATTTCCTTTTCTTCCTTGACACAGTGTTTAGCCTCTGCAGGGAAAAGCAAACTCCTTCCTAAGCAGAAGAACTCATTTAAACTGCACGTCTCATGATCTCAACTCGCCATTGTCCTTGTGTTTCAAAGAAATAATAGACGGACTGACCTACATTGCGTTTCTTATTGTCGATGGAGACGAAGCGGACGCAGGGATTATCAGTGATGTACTTTGCTGCCCACGGAACATCAATCTGCGTGCCACTTTCATAGAAAAGCCCAAGGGCATAGCGTGAGGAATAGCTGACTGATTGAAGCTGCCGCCTTTGGTTTTCGTTAATTACTGCAAATTAAAAAGAGAAGGTTACCTTTACTTGCACCCTACTCACAGTAAAAACAGAATGACAAATGTTTATTGGAGCGTTCGGGAAGATTTAAATGTTCTCCGCATACTATATCAGCATTCTCTTGTACAGGTAACTTTATAACCTCTTATAGGAAATGGTGCTAGATTTAATCAGCTGATTTTAAAAAAAAAAACCACTGAACTGAATGACATTAGGGGGCTTATTCAAAAATCACAGTCAGATTTGACAGCGCCATTGCTAGGTCCGAAAACCCACTGCATAGTTCCCAGGTCTCATCAGAACTAAGGGGGGGTTATTGACTAAAGTCTAAACTGTCGCATAAAGGTGTGAATTCGCCAGCTACCAACAGTCCTTACTTCATTATGGGAATATTGTCGCGGTTGCAACTTTACTATGGGAATATGGTTGCGGATTTGCTATGGGCATTCTTTATTTGAGAATTCAACAGTTGAATTCTCACTTTAGTCAATAACACCCCGTTAATGTTCATAATTTAATGCGACCATTTTCCCACTCTCCGGTATAAAAACATCATTGTGATACATGCTGATGCTTCATCTTTTGTAACAGTTCTCATAACTACCTCTTCCTGAGAGAATACTTAACATGGCATCTTGGGATTTGTAGTCATACATGTTCTTAAAATGTATTACATGGCAGTGAAGAATTTTCTGTGAGGCAGTGATAAGGGAAAGAGCTAACCAAGGCTTCAGTCTTCAACTGACTCAATCTTACGACTAAGATGGTTATTCACTAAGGTGCAAATTCCGACTGTCGAATTTGCAAACAGTGGATTTCCATAGCAAATCTGGGACCATTTCCCCATTGTAAAGTCACGACAATTTTTTATAGTTAAGATGGTGACAATTTTGCCCATAATAAAGTCGCGACTGCGACAGTAGCAGCATATTGCGACTGTCTTCATCTGGCGAATTCGCACCTGTACGCAACAATTCGGACTTTAGAGAATAACCCCCTATATATCTTATTATGCATCATAGGGAACATAGGCATTATATCCACCCATGCAGTTTCCAAGACAAGGTGGTAACACTGAAGTGTTTGATTTTAAATGAAACAAAAGAACAAACCAGATGGTTCTTCTGCCTGACACTATTACCCTCTTGTGAGTAACACGGCATCATTGGACCTGCCACTAATGCCCTCTTGTGAGTGACACGGCATCATGGGACCGGCCACTAATACCCTCTTGTGAGTAACACAGCATCATGGGACCTGCCACTAATACCCTCTTGTGAGTGACACGGCATCATGGGAATTATAGAAGCGACAGTAAAGAAAATTACAATCTTATAGAATTTGTCCACCTTGTGGTATTACACGACAACTTACAATTGATCTTAATTTTTTGCAGTTTTTGAATTAACACAAACTTTTTTCCTTGTTTACATTAAAATATTAATCTGGCTGCTAAGCTCCATTAACCTAGCAACCATTTGCTGAGTTAAGTACAGACTGGAAGAACGATAAGAGAGATAAGTCATGAAAAATAAATATATTAAAAAATATATACTTTTCAAATGCTTTTGATCATGCAGAGCAGTGATCCTTAACATGTGGCTCTCCAGCAATTGCTAGGCTTTAATGTCTGTTACTTGGCTGCAGAGAGTTGTAGTTCAGCAGCCGCTGTAAAGTAACAGGTTGAGGGTCACTGGTGAACAGTATATCAAGAGGATTTATGAGAAGTATACTAATTTGGAACTCTTGGTATAAAAAGACATGCATGGACACATGTATACACACTATATATGTAGGGAGGTAATAGAATTAACTTCTTACTTTCCTACTAGGAAGCAGATTCCAGAGTAGATAGCAGCACTGTTCTAACATAGTACCAATAGCCTTAATATGGTTAAATATATCTCTAATTATTGACTGGGAATGGTTCCGCCCTCCCCCAGCATCCACTGGTAAAGTCCCCTACACTGGAGCTGCCAACACTCCATGTCTGTGTTTTTATCAATGACATTATTAGAAATAATTTATGTAGCATCTTTTGTGGTGCTGTACAAAGTAAGGGAAGCACACAGGATAATGTGTTACATGGTTTACAAACTTTGCCAGAACATATCACATTGTAAAGCAAGAAATAGGAATGAAAACCCTGCCCACAAGAGCTTACAATCTAAGTGCAACATAGGGCTGGAAAACATTTTCCTTAATAATTGGAATAATTTTAGTCTGTAGAAACATATTAATGGAATAGGCGTAGTTTAGGCTGGTTAATTCAGAGTTATGTTCTGCTACAAGTAAGCAGTCACTCCTCTAACTAGTGGTCATTATAGCTATAATCAGCACAATTCCGCTCTTTCAGGCTAGCGCTGGGTCACGCACAGTAAAATAGAAAAACAGGTCAAGCAGGAGCTGGAATTTATCATTTAAAGATGAATTTAAAAAAAAAAAAAAAAGCAGCATTTTTTTGGGGAATCTGAAAAGTAAGAGGAACTTCCAAAACCGCTATACTTTACTGATGCATTTTAATAAAATAAAAAAAATATAATAATAATAATAGACATCTTTCCTGTGTTTGAATTACATTTTATTTTCTGAAAGTGCAATTCAACACCCGGGCTCATTATTTTTACACTTCGTTTCTTTATTAACAGGCAACGTTTCAGTAGACTCAGACTAACACCTCATTCACTCAAGTAGGTGTGCGGACCACAAACTGTTTTCAGAGGTTAAAAATGATATAAAAATAGGCGCAGTTTCATTTGCCCGACCGCTATGGTAAATGCCAAACTGCAAGGGTAGGGATTATGTGCTTACCGCAGACTATACATCTCTGGTTATGAACTAAACATAAAGCAGTGGGCAGTGGTAGACAGCTCTGATTGCATGCAATTATGCATTTTTCTCCTAATTAAATGAATATTTTAATTCACCATTGCTGTTTTCTTCTTCTGCCATTAACCTTTGTTTTCTTTGTGTTGAGGTAATTATTTTACTTTTTGTTTCAAATATTTAAATGGATTTCGAGGCGATTAATTCATAAAGTAATAACACTTATTGTGCATAATTATATAGCGCTAACATCTTATGCAATGCTTTAAAGTAATTCCTGAATCCCAGCCCCATGGAGCTTACAATCTAGTTTCATTATTCTGTCAAATGCACACAGACAGACACAAACTTAGGGGGGGAATTCACCATTGTGTGAAGTGAGCTCCGAATCCTTTGGCTCACTTCGCGCAGACTGATATGCGCTTGCTGATGTTCTGCATGCAGACATCAGCGAACGCTTTAAAGGGATTCCAGTCTTGGCGAGACCAAAAGAGTCACCTCGCTGAGATTGGAATCCCTTTAAAGCGTTCGCTAATGTCTGCATGCAGGACATCAGCGTGCGCATATCAGTCTGTGCGAAGTGAGCCGAAGGATTCAGAGCTCACTTCGTACAATGGTGAATTCCCCCCTAAAGCTGGTGCAGTGAGGCTCCAGTTTACCTAATATGTTTTTGTACTGTGTGGGGAAACATGCAAAACTATAGGAGAACATACAAACTCCATGCATATGTTGCCCAAGGTATAACTAAATCCAAGACCAGCGCTGCAGGGCAGCAGTGCCAACCACTGATTTACAGATATAGTGCAAATATATAAGACCAACTGCAAATTAGAAAACCATTGTTTACAGTTTAATTTACCTGCTATTACCTCCTGAAATCCCTCATTGTTTTAATGAATCAGCGGTGTGAGCATGCTCAGTAGAACCTCTACTTCAATCCCATTCCTGCTAGCTTGTTAAAAATAAGGTAATATATTATCTATTTTTTTTTCTAGGCAATGAAAATGCCATTTGCTTGAAAGCTGAAATGTTTTAATTTATGCCACAAATTGTAACAAGTTGTAAGTGATTTGGGGTGGAAGTTTCTCTAGGAGAAGGTAATAGCCACTTAACAGAAATCCAGCAGGAAATGCCCATAACCAATATATTCACAAAACATTTTTTATAGGATGAATCACTTAAATATGAAAGAGTTGCTTTTCACTTTACAATCGCATTTTATCACTTTATGAGTATAAGAACCATTCGAACATTCAGTTGTGCATTTAATAAAGCTTGTTTTTTTATACAATATAAATATTTTTTTATCCAAACTGTTTTAAAAAGACGAAAGAGTCCATATGTTTGCACCAGTCAATATAGCAATCCCTCCAGAAATATAACTTAAATTCTGTAGCAAAGACTTCATTTTTTTCATTTAAGGAAAATGGGTGAGTATACACAATATCTAAATTAATAGGAAACCATATTACAGTTTAAATGCCAGTATAGTTTCATAAGGGAGGGAGCAAGCTTTTACTGTACTGCCACCTCCCAGTGACATCAGCTTAAAATACAAATGGACTGAAACAGGAAATACAATTCTTGAGACAAGTAAACCCCGCCTCCCACTGCCTTCCCTTTCTTTTAAACAGTGTTTCATTAAAGGGCCAGTAACAGCCCAAAAACAAAAATTCCCTTTTGAGTTGGCATGAGAGTTATTCAAATACAGCTCTTGTAAAAATGTTATCTCAGAAGCTAAATTCATGAATTGTACTACTTTCTGTCTGTTCTTATCTTTACTGAGAGGAGGCATGTTGGTAAACAGACCTCACCCTGTCCCATTGTTTTCTATGGTGCTTTACATAAAGCATATGCAGGAAGTGAGCCCTAAAGCTCTGATTTTCAAAGCTAAATATCTATATACTGTACTTTAAAGACACAATTTAAAATGTTTGGAAGCACAGATTTAATATATAGTAACTATATATATTTAAGGCATTTTACATTTTTGGTACTACAGTTCTTTTAAATTCATTGATTATATTGGTTTATGTCTCTTTTTTATCATATTCCCTCTGCACTTTTAAAACCAAACTGAAACACTACCTTTTGGAGCACTAGCACTGATATTTATCACTGATTCTTATGTATATATTTTATTATTTTGTAGTTATTTATGCTTAGTATTTGTATTTATTGACCAGTGCTTCAGCACATTGTTACAGCTCTTATTACCCTTCTATCTGTGTATGTAAGTCTTCTTCCCATTTAGATTGTAAGCTCTACGGGGCAGGAAACTCCAACCTCTTGTGTCAAACACAACCTGGCACTTAAAGTGAATTATCCTTGTGATATTATACTTGTATTATATAATGCACTTTTCTCGTGTCTGAACTATATATGAATTGCTGAATTGTACAGCGCTGTATAAATTTGTGGTGCTTTATAAATAAAATTATACAAATATACATAAATGAAACAAGTAAGTGTGAATTCTCATTTCTGGTTTGTAAGGGAAAGCAGGTATCAGCAGCAGATAAAAGTGGATCAACATGAAAGGGTTTGGATTAACCCCTACAGCATCAAGTTCAATAAGCAGGTGTATAACACAGTATGCCAAGCACTGTAGAATTTGGACAGATTCCAATTGGAGGATAAAAGCCCATGCCCGCAGGCAAGAGAAGTTGTAAATAGTAAAATGAAAGAAATGGTTAAATCCATAACACAAGCACTCGTGTTAGCACAAAGGCCAACCTTTAGCCATAGTTATTTAGGGGTTTATAAATGCATGAAAAAGGGTAATCCCAGAAGCCATTATAAGATTGCTCCACCTGCAATACAATTGGTTGCATTGCTTTAGATTAAAAAAGGCAAATGAAACAAAAATGATTTCTTCACTAGATTCTATGAGATGAATAAATATCTGCGGGTGAATTTATTTGTTACTTTATGAGTTGGCAAAAGAGTTAAATGCTTTGTACAGGACAGCCATTCATTGGGTACCAGCAGCACAGGGAATGAACCTCAGGCTCCAAGTCCTATAGTTTGTAAATATTGGATTTCATAATTCAACCAATTAACTGTGATTTATGATTAGAAGGATGTGATTTTACAGGAAGTGATGTTAAATCACACATTATGGGAGATATTCATAAAGGCTGAAAAAGTTTTTGACCACTTAATGCTGCAGAAAAGGGATTTATTACTTCAGTGTTGCTTTTATCACCATGTCACAATTTACTTTTGAAATAATTTTTTGACATTAAAAAGTTGTTTTAGATCCTATACAAATTGGCAGAAGCCTTTATAAATATCTCTCTAAATGTTTGATTAAAGAACAAAACTTTACATTGCATTGTTCCCTAACAGTACATGGCATCCATTTTGCTGTTGTAGACATGCCCCCTCTCTCTCTCTGACACTCACGCACACATAGGTCTCTATGTAGACCATAAACCCTAGTGTGGGAGTGTCTGATAAAAGGAGGGGGCATGTCTAAAACAGGAAAATGCAATTTACTTCGAGAACAATGTAATTTGGTTGGTTGCAAGCGGGCAGTATGACCAACTCTTAGCACACAAAACTCTACAAGACACGTAGATTTTACTGACAGACAGATCACTGCATTGTGTTATCGACTGTTGCTGTTTGCAGGTCCATTTCTAAAGGAACAGACAGGCCCAGAACCCACGCAGAACCCTTCCAGATCGTCCTGCGTCCTACCCAGTCATCAATGCAGCAGCAGTGGCAGGAGCTGCAATTTTAGGCAAATATTTGATTAAATGGCTCTATGCACCCCTGCCTGCTTTCTGGATTAAATCAAATAAGAAAATGCTGAAAAAGAGCATACTGTGTTTAGTGAAATATCTGGTGATAAAACTAAAACAAACAAGACAAATGAACACAGCTCCCCCTGCTGGTGCAAAACAGCATGTGCAGCTTTAAAATACATTTTATTTATTGGGTAGATGTTTTAACATATCTATCTACAGTATATCTATCTATACAGATCTACACAAATATTATATTAAAATGAACTCATACAAAAGCACTGGGCCCTGATTGCCTTTAAAGTTTTTACCATATTTATGAAAGCCCCAAATATTAATTGCCATATCTGTTAACAAGCCCGTAAATTTAGATATTCTGAACATTTTAAAAATGTCCCAATATTTACTTATAAACCTCACCATGAAAATGCGCAGCACAGTTGTCCATAGACTGTACAGATGGGCATTTACTTGCAATGTCACGTGGCAAAACTGCAATAAAACACCAGTTGTGACTCTAGACTTACTGCATCAGAATAAACTGCTATTCCAATCCAATTTTTTCTTACTGTTTCTGCAATATCCATAACATACATTACATAAATGAAATAAATTAGATCCAATTATTTATCTCTGAATGCAAGTAGTCTATAAAACATCTTTATTACTGTAACCCATGCATTTTGCAGTGGCTCAAAAACTGAGCTGTTTAGAATATTCAGTGCACCTGCAACTGAATGAATAGGCTCAATGCAATGTCCAGTCAGATGTGAGCATATTTTATACCCTGCAGAGACGAAAGGCTTCATTGACTAAAATCCGAATAGTCACGTAGAGCTATGAAAGCACTTCTATTTACCACTTCCTCATGTTTGCTTATTGACTAAACTCTGTTGTATTGTAGAGAGATGAATTCAACAGGTGAATTCAGACTTTAGTCAATGAGGCCCTAAGGGGCTGGACAGGTGTAAAATGGAAAGATTACAATAAGAATGTATAGTATTATTACATATAAATTAATTTTATTTGTAATGTGGAAATTACAGCTATCACTGTTCAATTCAGTATTTATTTTAATTATTGTATAATCCTAAAGGGTAGTGTCTGTAAGGTTATGTAAAGCAACTGCTTGTTTAATCGTACAAGTCTTGCATCTCTCTTTTGATGATTTGGCAATTTTATTACAATTAATCTCCTGAATTGCCATAAAAGCAACAAGTATCCACAATGCCTCTAAAACAGTATGTTTATAGCATATTTTTCAAGGTCTACAATGTTCCTGATTTCCTGTTTGAAGCACCATCTGATTGTTCCTGCGCCATAAATACAGGCAAACTGTCTCCCAGTTGCTGGCTATTTAAAAAACATTTCCACAAAATCCTCCGCTTACTGCTTATGTCTTAAAGCATCCTTCATTTTATTTACCTGTCCTCTTGGTACTGTGTATCTGAACAGCATGAATCATTATCAAACAGATGTTCAATCGTTATTGAGTTGAAAAAAAAAACCTCACACTTGCTTAGTGTGAAAGATGATAAAAGAGGTAGAAAAAGTCATAAAATTTCTTTTTAGCCATCTGCATGAAATACTCCTTTGTACTGCACGATGCACACTGCCTTCACAAGGACAATATTAATGGGAAGCTCTTTTGCATAGTTTTTGTTTTATTAAAAGTGTTCCTATTATTTTTTGACATTTTTGGGGGCCCATGATCTCAGTTTTCCTAGTGGGTTCCAGCACTGCACTCTAAGGGGGTTATTCAGTAAAGAGAGAACAGTCGCATAAATGCCCAAATTTGCATCTTTTCGCAACATCTCCAACTCTGCTTATTTAACAAACTCTGCAATGTGACGAATTTGCTACCAATTCAGACGCTTGGGACAGTCATGGACTTACAGAGCTCTTTGCATCACTTTGTGTGCGTGTGCACAGATAATTTGGCTATTCAGCTAGCGACGGAGTCTGTCAAAGGAGCAAATTCTGCAAGGCGTAGTGCTCCAAACTCACCTGTTTGACTTAACCAAATCAGACTGGCGAGTTGGGGGGTTGACGGCAGGGCACAAGTGTTGCGTAAGGCAACTATTCATTCAAAAGTGACAATGGCAACTGCAACTAATTGACAACATGACTTAGGGACAAGGTGAAATAGAAATACAGTGGTACCTCGAGATACATACTGTTTGGCATACGAATTTCTTGAGATACGAGTTGCGATTCGGACCGGTTTCCCGTTTGAGATAAGAGCTGAAATTTGAGATTCGAGCTGTTGGGGCCGGAAAGGATTCATTTCATATGTATTATTTTAAAAAGGGATAATTGGTTTGAGATACGAACGGTCTTGAGTTACAATCTCAGTAACGGAACAAATTAAATTCGTATCTCAAGGTACTACTGTAGATGTACTATTCACTTAATACAGTTAATGGGACATTGTAAGGATGACATCACTGCCCTTCACTGGGGGAATCTGCCCCACTTCAGATGACTCCGCATCCCACTATTGTCCGACTGTCTACACCGCACTATGGGAGGGAATTCAGCAAGCTCCGAAGTGAGGCGAACACTATGTGCCTCTCACTTCGGAGCTTGCTGAATTCCCCCCATTATGTATCCGACAGCATCTGACAAGTCTATCCACCGCTTCATGAATAAGAGGTGAATTCGCATCTTCCTGATTGTAGTGACTGGAACAAATGCGAAGTCACTACGCTAGGCAAATTCGCCCTTTAATAAATAAC
Source organism: Pipa parva (assembly GCA_019650415.1). Classification (NCBI taxonomy): domain Eukaryota; kingdom Metazoa; phylum Chordata; class Amphibia; order Anura; family Pipidae; genus Pipa; species Pipa parva. Next base: position 10,675 of record WMED01007154.1, read on the forward strand.
CCCCTGATATTGGCCAATCACATGTAAAGAGCATATATTTCATCTTATAGCAACACCAATTCTTTTTTGAATGGGGTTATTCAACCCAACACTTTCATTATTTCAGGTGATCCATTCATTGAAAAAATTATAGTTGTTCAGGAGATGAGGAAGGAATGAGATTACTGAGCGCATAGTAAAATGGAGCAGAGTAAATTTATGATTTAATGAAGTATTTGAAATAATCCTATAAAGAAGTCATTCAGAAACTGAATGAGCAAAAATCAGCATTATAACTGGGGCAAATGCCAATGGGATTAAGTTATGAACTGTATTATAGGCTTGTGTTTTCCAAGAAATTGCAATGGACAAAGCAAGTATTATGCAACATTTAGTGTATAATGTATGCCAATGTATAAAGGGTATTAAAAGTCACAGAGGATTTCCCAGTACTTTTGTATAGGTTACTGAACAGGGACATCATTACCAAAGAGTAAATTTACATTCCCCAAAAATTTGCAACAATTCTTTATTCAGCGCAGCAAAGTCAATTATGCAGTGTTTAGCGTATCATCCCAAGATGAAGCGAGTGTTTTTTGAGCATGTAGTAGCCATTGTGTATTGTTTCAACTTATTATAAAAAGGTGTATTGTAGCATAATGATGTCATACTTAAAGGAGACAATGCCACCATCTTTTTCTACATTAATGAATACATATTGGCAATAAGCAGGGATTATCATAAGAAAAGAAAATGTCACTATTTTGATCACTGGATAATAATTGTATAGAAATTATATATCTCTCTGGTCTCTGGCCTCTAAACTTCTCAAACATCTTGCCTGTATCCACCTTACTAACTATCTGCATGCGCACCACCTCCTGGACCCTTTACAGTCTAGTTTTCGGCCAGGGCACTCTCCAGAGACTGCTCTGTGTAAACTTGCAAATGATCTCCAGATTGCCAAATCCAAGGGTCACTTTTTTGTTCTAATTCTCCTAGACCTATCCTCTGCATTTGACACTGTCGATCACTCCCTTCTTATTCAAATTTTCCATACGCTTGGTGTTCAAAATCAAGCTGAGTCTTGGCTGGCTTCCTATCTTTCTGTTCAATCCTTTTTTGTCTCCTATGCTAATGACACCTCTTCTCCTGTTCCGCTTAGGGTGGGGATGCCCCAAGGCTCTGTCCTTGGCTCCTTCCTGTTTTCACTGTACACTCTTTCCTTGGGTGATATCATCAATTCATTTGGTCTTCAGTATCACTTGTATGCAGATGATACCCAAATTTACTTATCCGCTCCTGTGCTAACACCTGAAACACAGACTCAAATTTCAAGCTATCTACTGGCAATCTCCTCGTGGATGGATAAGCTCCAGCTCAAATTAAATCTCACTAAAATGGAATCGATTATCTTTCCACCCAAACCTGGACCACTCCTACCATTTCCATCCTAGTTGATGGTGCGATCATCAACCCTGTAACCTCTGTATGTTGTCTTGGGGTGACTTTTGACTCTACTCTTTCCTTCTCTAAACACATCTCTAAACACTGCTAAAACTTGTCGATTTTTCCTTTGCAACATTGCCAAGATCCACCCCTTTCATTCTCACTCCACTGCTAACACCCTCATGCATGTTCTCGTCTTATCCCGATTGGACTACTGCAATGTTCTTCTATCTGGCCTTCCAGCTTCCCACCTCACCTCGCTCCTGTCTATTCTAAATTCTGCTGCCACAATTCTCTCCCTTTCTTCCCAGAGGGGACAGCCTTTCTCCCAATCTCTCTCTGCTGCTTGGCTTACTGTAAGCAAACGTATCATTTACAGTGTTCTCCTTTTGACATTTAAGGCACTTCACTCTGTTGCCCCTCCCTACATTTTCACACTTGTATGCCCGTACATTCCTCAACATCAACTGCGCTCTTTCCAAAGCAACCAGTTTTGCATGCCACACACCAATACTGCTCTTTCGCATCTTACAGCCTTCTCTCTTTCTGCCCCCCAAATCTTTAATTCTATACACCTTTATCTTTGCCAGGAACAATACCTCTGCACTTTAAAAAAAAAAACCTGAAGTCCTACCTTTTGGAGCACTAGCACAGTATTTATCACTGATTTTTATGTATTTAATCCTTTATTAGTTATTTATGTTTAATATTTGTATTTATTTATGTTTCAGTACATTGCTACAGCTCTTACTATCCTTCATTATGTGCATGTAAGTCTTCCTCCCATTTAGATTGTAAGCTCTATGGGGCAGGGACCTCCAACCTCTTGTGTCGACCACAACCTAGCACTTAGGGGGTAATTCAGGAAAGAGCGAAGTTACCTTGCGATGCTTCTCATCAGTTCGCCAAGACGGGTGCGCGCTCCCTGGTCTCCTGCACTCAGGGATCAGCGAACGCTTTAAAGGTACTTGGGCTCGGCGAGGTGACTCAAGTGGTCGCGAGGTGAGCCAAATTACCTTTAAAGCGTTCGCTGATCTCCGCTTGCAGGAGACCAGGGAGCAGGTACCCTTCTCGGCGAACTGAGCATCGCAAGGTAACTTCCCTCTTTCCTGAATTACCTCCTTAAAGTGAAGTATCCTTGTGATATTATACTTGTATTGTTTAATGCACTTTTCCCATGTCTGTATTATATTTGTTTTGCTGAATTGTACAGCGCTGCGTAAATTTGTGGAGCTTTATAAATAAAATTATACATACAAACATATTAACTGCTTTTACATTTATTTCAATGGCAGACAGTTCCTAGCTCTTGTTGCCACTTAATTGCCACAGTTTCTCAAACTACTGAGTGAAATATTCCTAGAATAGGAACCCTGCTGTTAACCAGCAGTCAAACCTGCCTATTTACCCTATTGGCTCTTGGGAAATTTATCACATGGACACATTACCAATACCCTAAATTTCCAGGAATCTGCAGTGAACAGAAACAAAGTGGTATGTAAATACGTGTCCAGTCACAAAGTGTAAGCGAATTTACCACATTGCGAGATAGAGCTATCATTGCCGAATATGTCTAATTTGTGGTGAAATCTCTTATCTACTGGAAAAAGTCACACTTTCATAAATATGTCCCTAATTAGAAGGGGGAACACGGTCTTATATAATAAACATAGTACTATATTATATGTATTTATCTATTACATATGGAAAGTTAAAAACTAATGATTACAATTATGTTTCAAATATATAATACCTTTACTATAGTGAACTCAACTCTAGAGTCTTAAAGGAGAACCATGATGTTAGACTAAACTTACCTGATGGATCACTGTTACACTCGGACTCTGGGCGGAATTTACTAAACTCAGAAAAGCCCATTTCGGCTTTTCTGAATTTAATCGGGAGAACACCTTGAAGTATTGCAAGATTTGCTTTGACCGATACTTGCTGTGAGAAACTTTGTCATTTAATTTATCCATGGAAAGGGTAGCCAAACCGTGTAGCTACCTTTCCATGGATATTTGCAATAGAAAAAGTTTCTCACAACAAGTATTGATAGAAGCAAATCTCGCGATACTTATTGCGAGAAACTTCAGGGTGTTCTCCCGATTATTATACTCGGAAAATCGAAAACGAGCTTTTCCCAAGTTTAATAAATTTCACCCGAAATTCAAGTGCTAGATCAGCAGTCATCTCATGACCCACAGCCCAGGATTGTGAGATGAATACTTCCCCTGCTGCAGCTCTCTTCCTGGGTATATATGGGACGTTGATAGTCACATAGTACCCACACACCTCCTGAATTTTGCTGAATTTACCCAACTGCACATGTGCAGATTGATTTCTTTGATAAATGTGCAGTTGGTTTGGCGAACTTAGTGTACTGCTGCTAGATGGATCAGGTAAGTTCAGTTTAACATAATATTTCTCATTTAAGCCTGGGGGGTGCTTGGATATATACTACAGCAGCAGCTGAATGTAAATGTAAACATTCTATAAACTTTAAAAGCAATATAAGCAAAGTAACAAGACCAGGGGCATGTTCCTGCAGCTCCTTATATTCTGAGTGGCTAGCACTGACCATATTCCAAAAAAACAAATAAAATCCTTGCCTTTTTCATTTGTGGGCACTATATGAAGTTGTTACATAGTTATGTAGATGACTATGTAACACCTTAGTATAGTGCCCACAAATGAAAGGCTAGGATTTTATTTGGTTTTTGGAAGGAATACCAGCAGGCATATGTCACTAGTAGCTGCCATCAGGAATGGTTATTATGAAAGATGCATCAGCCCCTCTCCAGACATTCAGAGAGGAAGGAGTTAAACCTTAAATCTTTCTCAGCTGAAAAGATTTATTGGTTTTACTTATTTTCCCCCAAAACACAGCTGGCCTAGTGCCGGGCTCTCCGGCTATTTCAGGAGGCAGAACGCTTTTGCAGTTGATCTGCTTGCGTAGGAGGAAAGAAAGGTTATGAGAAAGGCTTGTTTAGCAGCAATTCCTCTATTCATTATCTCCAAGATGTACTGTTCATCTGATATGTAAATAACTCCTTTAATCTATCAGTTTATTTCGCTGCTGTGACTCAACTTCATTTAGAGCACTAACAAGCTGTGATGTGACTGTGTATATGATACAACACTCCATCTATCTTTGTATTGTCTGAGATTAAAATCTCTATTAGTAGATATGGGCTAGGAAAATGCATTCATTATTGGCTTCTTAGTCTTTTTTTTTTCTTTCTTTGAAATGGAAATGAAAAGGTCTATGGGCCAATCTACGCGATGACTCTTTTAAGACTCTGGGGCTTATTCATGAAAGGGCGAATATTTGCATAAAGGTAAGAATTCACATTTATTCTTCACTTCCCCATATTAGAGTATTCAGTAAACTGCGTTGTAGAAAATTCAAGACCAATTCGACAGTTGCGGACTTATGGAATACTTCTGTGCATGTGCACAGGTAATTCACTTATTTATCAAATACAGAAGTCTGTTGCCATAGTGATTTTGGCAAGGCATACAAGGCATATCGTGTAGCATTTGCCAGTGTTACTTTGCCACATCAAAGTGCCAAATTATGGGGCTGATGGCAGGGCTCCTACTGTCCGAATGAGTATGATGCAGCGGTGTTTTTGCTATGGGAATCCTCTGTTTAGTCAATAAGGAGTAGAGAATCAGAGCATAGCCACTCAAAGTTATGAGAATTCACTTCGACAGATGAATTCTCAATTTGATGAATAAGCCCCTAAGTCATTTGCAATAAAACTACATGCTAATTGGCAAAAAAAAAAAAAAAAAAGATTTTTATTTTGAATTGTTTCTATTCCCTACCAGGCCCAGCCTACCCTCAAACTTATGGAGCTCTTCACATCACTTTGCTTGCATCTGCACAAGTACTTCTACTACTGACTAAGCGGAGGAGTGGGGCAAAGGTGTGAATGCCACTAGGTAAACTGCTCCCAATTCACCTGTTTTGACTTTTCCACTTCAGACTGGCGAATTGGGGTGTTGATGTTAGGGCTCCAGTGTTGCTTAAAGCGACTATTCATTCAAAAGTGACATAGGTGACTGCAACAAAGTGACAACAAGACCTAGTGACAGGGTGACATAGAAATAGATAGAATACAGGTAGTGGGATATAGTGAGAGTGACGTCACTGCCCTTCACTTGTCGAATTTTCCTCACTCTGCATGACTTATCATCCTACTTCTATCCACCTGACTACACCACACTTCGCATCTGACAGAAATCTCGCTGTCCACCTATCTGACAAATGTATTCTCCGCTTAGTCAATCCTGAGAAGTGAATTTGGGACTATTTTGGCGAAGCAACTCGAATTGCAGTGAAGGGAATTACACAGTTGAATTTGCACTTTTAGTCAATGATGCTCATATTACTCGCTTGGAGACTCAAGAACTTACTTTCACATCACAGAACAGGTTGCATCATTAGTAAGATTTTTTTAAACTTTGTTCTCTGGGTAAAGGCTAGTTTGGGAGCTGAAAACAACAGAATATTAAAATAAGAACTAAACGGGTAAAGGGAAATAATTACCTGTAGCTATTTTATGCCACCTTCCACTTCCAGTAACTGCTGCTAACCCTCTTGCCAGTGTCAAATAGCCCAAAGGAATTGAAAAAAAAAACGAACAGCAATTTTTTGTAAAAGTCCCGAAGCTGCACATACAATGTAAGGCTAGCTTAACATTACAGGTTATTTTTCTGTATTGCCCTTTCAGTATCTGCTAATTGAATATTGACAATACAGAAAAATGTCCTCTAATGTATCCTACTTTCACTTGGATTTAGTTAAATCCATTCCTGATTTGATAAGGATTTTCTTTATAGGCGAATCTCCATAGGTGTTTTTTCCCTGCCTTTATTGCCATTACAAAAAGTAATTTGTTTGAAAATGCAGCACATTTTTGCGCCATTTGTGATTGCAACTGTTAAATTCCTATTGAAACTAATGTAGTCACATGAAATACGCTGTGTTCCCAAAGAAATAGAGCAGGTAGTGTTCTAGCGAAATATGCTATGCATGATTACACTAGTGTGAACACTTTTCTTCAAATTGCATTGTTCTCTACAGACTTTCTCTGGCGATTTTTCCAAACGTATTTTCGCCAGAGAATTTTTATTTTACATACGTTGTCCACAATACGCTAGTGTGAACCTAGCCTAAATCCGCTCTAACCAAAGAAACACAATATGATGTCCCCTGCAAAGTTACTGCTAAATAAAACCTAATAAAAACAAAGCACAATATCCATTTAATGCACTACCTAAGCCTGAACAATTGCAATACAGACAGTGGCAAGACAAATACTTTGAATCCCGAGATCAAAGAGGAGATAAAAGGCCTGACATGGGAGGGTTGTTTGTTCTACCTAGACGGAGAAGCATTCATTTGCATGAGTGAGAAATACGGTATTCCATATTAAAATGCCACAAACCCTTTTAATCTGATAAAACTACAGCTGTACAGAGATAAAAACTCTCATTACATACATATATTAGGCCTGACGCACGCATTAAAGTTTGTAATCTAGAGGTACCTCTAAAGGAACAAAGATGGTGACCCTTAATCAGCATCTGGGCTTTTTAATTCATGTGATCTGAAGATAAATTCTCTGTAAAACTGCAGCAGCATTTATTTATTTAAAGATCGTGTAGTTCATTTTACTTTTAACAGTAACATCTTGTCTTTCTGTATTTAAATTGAAAGAAAAACCTTTTACCTTCAAAAA
>WMED01007155.1:0-17852 GCA_019650415.1 Pipa parva
AAGTAAGAAATGTCTATCTCCAGCAGAACTGCTTATCACTGTTGTTCATAGTTTGATAAACATATATATTTGAGTAACATTTATAAAATTCATAAATTAATAAAATTCATATGAAAATTCAATTATGAAATATTAATACTTTATTTTAAAGCTGGAGTCGGAGTCGGTACATTTCTACCGACTCCAACCAAAACTAACTCCGACTCCGACTCCACAGCCCTGCTATGTACATATGTAGAATTGACAATAAATATCTATCTATGTGCTAAATGTGCTACTAGAGAATGCACTTCCCATTAATCAGTAGAATAACCCTACATTGGGAGTCGCAGTAAACCTAAACAACATGCAAATAACTGCGCATTCACTGTAATCTCAATGCCAGTTTGTAAACCTAGGATCGCATTAAGAATCCATTCAGATTTTTGGGACACACTTATGAAAATGAGACCAGTAGGTGAGCGAGTCTGTGACAATCTAGCAGAGACAGTTTTTTTTTCTGAGGCCTGGGGAATTCACTCAGATTTCCTGTTAGTATTCTTGGCAACATCCACTCAATAATCTCAGAAAATATAGCCCGAAATGAGCCAGGAATTCCATGTCACTGAAATGAATATTAAAAGCAATTTATTATATATAAAAAAAAAAGATTATAAATTAGTCATTAGTGACCAAGTTCTCATGATGAATGACACAAGGTTTGATCAGCTTTAATGAGCTGACATGAAAGGCATCCTTGTTTTGGTTTTCATAATTAGACAGTATGTTGCTCCTGTAAAAGGTAATAAAAGAAAAAGTGACAAAGTGACATTCCCCTTTAATTCCATGCTTTTTTTTTTTTTTTTAGAAACCATTAATCCATATCTTGTACTGACAAGATCTAACAAGATGGAAACATGTCATGGCTACGGGCTGGAAATATATAATCCTGGACTGTATCTGCGTTAGTAGTGATGCGTATTTCCCCTAGCACTCTCTCAGTTGTTATTACTGCTGCTTCTTGTCTCTGTGTAGAAAGGCTATCTATAAAGCAGGGATCATGTGAACACCTTCTGTTTTAAAGCAAAGCAGAAACCAAACAAGTTCCTGCACAGCTTATAGTGCTTTGCTGTCCATGTAATTAATATAGTACCTGCCTCTGCTTTACTTAACACTGACACCATAACACCCTTACTATCCATTTCATTTGGATACTGGAAATGTCCATAAAATATCACTCTAGCACATAGATGTAAGAACAGACAATAGCCACAGATCTCTTGGTTAATCTAAGCGCTGAATGTGCCAGAGCAGAATAACAGTGACACTAAGATTTTATTTAAATGGAACACTGAATAACATTTATAACAACTGTCCGGAATGATAAATAGGAAAATTACAGTCAGCGTTGGCTATTGGCACAGTCATAAAACCTTTCTAAGCAATTATTAACATCCCATTCAGTATTTAATGAATTATATATTTAACTAAACACTTCTCATTAAATAAACAGTATAAATCCCCATCACTAAAAGGAAAATGATGCTTAAAGTGCAAGCAGCCTCTCTAGAAATGCGTTTTTGTACCGCTCACAAATAAAGCACAACCTTTCTATAAACAAGCAAACAAGGAAAACATGGTTTTAGTTTGTTGCTCAAACAATTGTATTTTGTTTAGATAAGTAAATTAGCAATGAAAATACAGAGATTTACAATACTTTATTGTTTGATGTTTTACAAACAAAGCAATCCAATCTCTCTTTGGTCAAAATTTACTAAAGTTGAAAACTTTTTTTTTTTTTTTTACTTTTTTGCCCCAAAATCAAGCAAAAGGATCTTAAAGTCTTAAAGTATGTTTTTGACCATTTTTCAGTGGAAAATGGGCAAAAAGGTTGAAAACATACTTTGAAAAAGTCGTTTTTGACTTTAGTAGATTTTGCCCGTTATGTCAATCTATGCAATCTGCTAAAAGGGTTGTTTCTCACATGCAACTAGTACACAGGCAAATCCCAACAGCCTATCCACACGCACACCATACCCTCCACCATCAACCTTAGGAATGGGCACTTTATCACAAGAAAAAAGGGCCAAGGGCATTTTGTCACGATGAAGCGCCACTATCAAAATGAGATGCTCTTGTTGGCGGCTTAGTAAGTTAGCAGGGGCTTCGTGACTGGTTGTTTGGAGTCATTTGACATTGTCATATCTGAAGATTTTTGAACAGTAATATCAACTTATCCCGGACCTGTAACACTTCCCATAAACATGTACACAAAGTTTATTCTGTTAAGTTACAAATAGATCTCTTTTCTGCTGCAGACATTTTATTTTGTATTTCTCTATTTCCTATAATGTATTAATTCTCTCATTTCAGTATCCACTTTTCTCTATATTCCTTCTTTTTCATTTAGTTTTTGATTTCAGTGTCCATTGAGCAATCTTTGGTGACATATTTATACTGAAAAATACCATTTGACTGTCTTTAAATACTGATTCAGTCAAAACAAATCATTTATCTTACTGAAAATAAAAATTGTGGTAATATAGAGTTATCCACCATGGAAAACAATAAAGAAAATTATTATTCTATTATCTATTATTCTATTATCATATAGAGGACACTATGGCAAGAAAATAAAACTGGCAAAATATGCTATGTTCTAGTTTAAAATATGCCCCAAGGAGTTGTCCACCTTGATAAAGCGGTAGTTTGTGTTTAATACATTGATTATAAATAAATTTGACATTCCTTAGTTGTAGCAACTATTACAGCACCTTATGACCTCAGTACTATAATAGATGCCATAACTCATCATTTAGCACCTAACAGATCTTGCTGTATCGATTGTGTTGTAAGCCAATCTAAGAAAATGGCAGCAAATCAAATTTGTTAGCAACAGAATTTAAAAATGCACCAATTCGACACAATTTGGTAGAAATATAATGTCTTTATTAAAAAAAAGCCTCGACAATTCCCACAGTGTCTTCCCTACATCAATATGGGAACAAGGGCACATTTTCCAAGGGACCCCAAATACAATGTAATTTTGCAGAAAATAATCAGTTTACAGCAGCCTGGGAGAGGGGCAGTTCAGGGCCCTCCCTTCATGGGAAAAACTACTCCCCTGCCAGGGCCAATTTTAGAGAAACCAGGGCCCTAGCCAAACCTAGTGGGGCCACAGTGCCCACCAAATGCTAGCTCTGACCTAAGTGACTGTTTGGCGTATTATTAGTAACATACAGCAGTAACAACAGTTGTCATTCTTTAGATGTCTTTTTACCATTGTGCTTGAAAAATTCATATGACTGTTACAAGCTATTCATAAACAGCTAGTAGCTTCAGCCAAATATCTCTATCTCTACTGCTGGATTTCTTTTTAAATAATGTAATACGTGACTCCCACTAATGTATGCAGTGTCCTTCCCAGGAAGCAGAAGACACATCCTGCAAATGACTTTACTAAAAGCTGATATATTCTATAAAACTGTAATCTCTGCTGTACAACACTTCACTGCATAAATGAAACATAAGCTTTAAAACCAATACATAAAAGATATTGAATGCTTCAGGACTGCATTTATTTCAAAGGGGAACAATAGCCTATAATCTACTGTTTTATATTTTAATATTTATTTTTCTTACTTTATTATTATATTGCTCATTTTTCCCTCTATAGCCTCCTCAATTTCCAGTCTGTCCCCTTGGCCGTTGACCCAAGTATGCTCTTTAGATTCCCCGCTGCAATGTCTACAACTAACTCCTCAGTAAAACAGAATATTTTATCTTTTACCAGGCATCAAGCAACGTTTGCCTGGAAACCACAGAACAGACTGAAACAAGAAGAAAATATTTAAAGTGTAAGTAAAGTTATTGACCAAACTATACATACTGTATATATTATTTTTAAAATGTAGAAACATAAACTTAAACATTGAAAAGTAAAAATGATTTTGTGTTTTTGAGTTATCACCTCTTAATCCAGCAGCCTTTCTCTCTGCATTAAAATGTACTTGCAGTGTCTGTAGAGTGCCCAGAAGTCACACACACAATGACTCATTCTGCTAGTGCATGTTTAGTAATCTGATACTTTCCTTTCACTGCACACAAGCACTGCAGCATTGAATTCCGACTAGGACAAAGTCTGTTTGTAAACAGAGAATGTGAGAGGGATGGGGCAGGGCCTCATAATCTACAGGAAGGAGGAATATTTTACAGAGGGATAACAAGCGCAGCAGAGTGAAAAGGTGAGAGAGGATTTCATTAATCGTTTTTCCACTTTACAATACTTTAATGGGGAAATCTTTATAAATAGGGTTTACTTACACTTTAAGTGGGCCACTGAGATCAATTTAAGAATCAGCACATGGAAAACAGTGAGTAGTATGAGCTCAGTATTACACATAAAAGGGTTATGTTCCACTTGTTTAGAAAGGGATGTGCTACTATAATGACGGCTCCCCTTTGGCTGTTCCATGACTAAGCCTGGAGTTCACTTATGGAATGGGGCTATGGGAAGCAGGGGAATATCCTTGTCTGTAGCGGCTGGCTCAGACAACCCCCTGCATCAAATGTGCTGATTAATAAGTAAGTACCTGACAAGTCCACAGTCAATAGCTCAGGAAGTAATGGCAAGAAAATGAAACAAAAATCAAAGAATCAAACATGCAAAATATAATTATCACAGCAACTTCAGGCCACTTCAACCACTGTACGCACGGGTGTGAAAAAATAGATACAGTTTTATTATATTTGGATGAGCAGAAAGACATAGTTATCGGTAAGTCACTTAAATGCCAGTATTTGATCACAACAACTAGTTTTAACCACTGAGGTCATGCTCATGTCTACCATATCCTTAATCAAACATGAAATGATTTAATGATTTATCGCCTGCATTATAGAGGCAAACAAAGTAGCATGTGCAGTGTGTGTTCCTATAGACTTACATTACTACTACTAATTCAATTACAAAATTGTGAAAAATTGTGATCCCAGTGAATATTTCTAAGAGCACTTTTGTCAATACATTCCAATGATGCATGCCACCATCAAAGCTGTACTACCAAAAGCCTAGCGCTTCGTTTACATCACTGCACCTAATAAAAGATGTCTCCATATAGCAGCGCAAGAGAGGCAAAAATAAAAACACTATCTTAGCAAATCGGTTACAGTCGCTTACTTACTCCCTGCATGTAGTTATACAAGAAGCAATGGAACAACATGGGTACAAGAATTGTGTTTTTAACTGAAAATACACCTTGGCTGCCCACCTGTCTATATTTCACTGAGGCGCCACACACATGCTCATGGGCCTCATACTAAATGAAGGAAAACTAACCCAAAAGCTCAATTCTTGCTCAACTGTGTCTAATACAAGGGAGAGTTTATATTGTACATATTGTAAATATGCAATTATACCATTGTAATATTTATTTTGTGCCAAAAAAATAAATAAAAAAAGAACTTAATCACCAACAGGGGCAATTGTTTACAGAGGTCTAGTAACCCATAGCAACCAATCAGAATTTGTTTTTCTGAATTCTAAGTTTCTTATAGGAGTGATAACTTCTGCATGGTTGCTATGGGATACTAGACCTCTAGCGAAGATGGCCCACGTTGATGAATTAACCTGAAAATGATTAATACCAAGTGCCATTGTTTTAAAACACGTGGTACACTTTTAAGACCTATTGTAAGAATTAAAAATAACTCCTGTCTGAACCTAGGTGTTACAGAGGCAGTTAAGTACTAGTTAAGAAATTTTAGCAATTCCTATTTATGTTTGTTTTCTTTTTCTTTCAATAAAGTTATCCTTAGGCCTACTTTTTAAAAAAAATTCATTTGTATTTCATTGTTTATCCTCCTTATGCGGAAACCAATTATTTTACCATTTCAAGAATGTAACATTGTTGCAACTTGCTCTGTAGACTAAAGCAAACTGTTCACTTTTCGATTAAATAGCGGGTGAAAGGTACAGAGGGTGGGAGGTGCAATAACCACTGTTACAGACAGAAGCTCTTAAAGGAGAGGGTACTTTGTGGAGCACCTCAAGTTAAGCTTCAGTTTTAAAAGGACTCTAACACCAAAGAAATAAAAATGCCACAAATGCACTTAAAGTTAATACATACGTAATCTGTGCTTGTTAAAATGTGTATATAATGTATGAAATAGCTTTAAAAACTGGGTTTCTGAATATGTATTATCTAAAGCACCAGAGTTAATAATGTTATAGCATGGCTGGTATCAATAAAGATAGGAATAGACATAAAGCAATACAGGTCATGAATTTAACTTTGAAGATAACATTTTTACAAGTGTTGTTTTTCACCGAGCCAATTAATGTGGGAATTGTTATTTTTTTATGTGTCCGCAGTTCTTCAATGGAGAACTCCATGCTCGTTCTACTGGAAGTGACACTGAAATTCTCACTGGTGGGCTCCTTTTCCCCAGAGCTGTGTGTAACAAAGCTGATCTTCTTGTCTTCTCCATGCAGGCTACAATCCTTTTAACTTCCTGCTTCCTATTGAATTTCAGTGAGTAGAACAAGCTCGGAAGCTATATTAGATCAGAATTCTGCATCTGCGCTTGCTTTGCTCACCAAAATTCTAGAGGTAGCAGACACTAAACCATTAATTTAATGATGGCATCCCTTTTAACAAAATAGAGTTCTTTCAGCACATACAATATGGGCTATGTTTAAACTTGGACCAAACTAGGCAAACAAACTGTACCAGAAAATATAGGAACTAACAACCCCATTCTTTTTGCAGCATTTGTTGTTAGAAGATAGGCAATGTGGCCAAACCAAATAAAATCACTTCTTGCTACAAATAAACAATTTTGTACTTGGACATTAGTTAGACAACAGACACTTTAAGACTGCAAAAAAGCAAAGCATTGTCTAAGACTCAGACAACAGTATGCAGCTGGTAACTAGCCGGCACCCAAGTCTTTAACCTTTCTTACACCTACACAACAGTAACTATGGGGGGCAAGGAAGACAATGCGAGTTAGCAGATGGTGCTAGACTCAATACAATACTGAAATTCACTTCTTACTAGAAATTCTGAACAAACAATTCACTGAAAGTTGACCCCCGCCTTCTCTCCCATCTGCTGTGTTTACAAATTGTTTATATTAAACTATAATACATAATAGTATGATTAATCTGGACTGAGACACCTATGGGTTAGCATGCTCTCATCTGAAGTGTGATAACTGGTTGCAGATGATTTTTTTTAGAGTTTGAGCAGAAAATTAAACATTTTACCCACCACGGAGTATATAACTTAACCAAAAATGTTCCAACTCTGTAAATCATGTATCAAACCAGTTATCTGTGGTTTTATTTGCGAGTATTGTATCTTATTGAAATGGTTCCTGGTTCTGGTCTTTTAATACATACGTACATACAATGATTATATAATGTTGCATTTTAAAGGTGTAAAAACTGTACATATTTAGACTGAAAATCAGCTACAGAGACTGGACCTTGAGCATGAAACACACCCATTGTCTGAAGCACAGCATGATGCTGATGGTGTTGAGCAAAGTTACCAGATGACTCCTGCCATATGCAATAAGCATTTATCGCTAGCATTTCCTTCTTATGAAAGTCATGGCGATCAAACATCCCCAAAATTACAGGAACCCATACTGCATCCCCTCCATACTATGGAACCCCCTAACATTTATTTTCCCATGGATTTTTTAGCCTTGACTATTCTCAGGTTAATTTCATTTATGGAATGGTTTTTCCTATTATCATACAAAATCAAATTCCGAAATGCCATAATACTGCTTAGGGTTAACCTCCTTGCAAATCCAAACAGCAATTTACTTTTGCTGGTGTTTGGGGCACTTTAAAGAAGAACTAAAAACTAAACTGCTTGCGTCTAGGAGTAAGAGAGCCTGGGAAGTCTAAATATATTTTCCAATCAATTGTTTTTTTTTCTCCCCCACTGCCTCCTCCATCATACTTCAGTCACTCTGTATCCTGCAGGTTCCAGTTCTGCAATCTAGCAGCTCTGTCTTCTCTCTTCCCCCAGTACACATATGAACATAACTGGGACCTAATACCACTTGTATGCATGTTTGTAAGAGGTGATGAAGAAGAGAAGGTGGACCTGTAGAGGGATTGTGACACTGAAACATACAGTATGAAGAAGGAAGCAGCAGAGTGCAAACAACATTGATCAGTAAGTATACTTACACCAGCGAGACTCCCTCATCTCTAGACATACAAGCACTTTAGTTCTCCTTTAACTTGTTGCAATGTACTGGAGTACATTGAAATCTACTGGAAAATTAGTCATGACCAAATGTTGGAAAGGAAGTAATGCAAAGCCAAATGAAAAAAACAGGAGATGGTTCTAACCCTTTAAAAGAACAGACGTCAAATGACACAACTGGAGAACTCTCCCAAACTATACCCCTCTAAAGAGAGCATAATCAAGTGACCAGGTCTTTTCATATGCATATTGTTTATAATGTCCTATCTGAATAATCTGTCTTGGGGACCTGCGTGCTAAATATTATATCGCTACATATTATTGCATCCAAATAGTTACTTGCCTATTTAAATAAGTAATCAAATGTCAGAGAGCCTGGTCATCTGCTAGCCTGCGTCTATATAAAATACATACAACAAGGCTGCTATGAGTAAAGATAAAAACAGACAAAACAAATAATACATTTAGCTCCATAGAACTGTTTTCAAATGCTATATTTAAATATTTCCCTTGAAAACCTAAAAGAAAGTTTTATTTTTATAGCGTCAGCAGTGCTTTAATAGCTTGGATCTCCCAAATATTTACATTTTTTTTTCCCATGCAAAGTGATTGGTTTGGGAGACTTTTAATACAATTGATACATGCAATTGAATTAAGGATGGCGGGCATGTTGTGTGTTAATTACAAACGTAAGCATAAAGGGGAAAAGCACATGATAAAATCATCTCTGCAGCTGCACTAGGCTTTTTAGATTTAATTATAATCTAATTGTATAATGCGCATGGGGCAATGTGACTGCCATAGAATCATTGTAACCAACGCCAGTGTGTGTCAGCACACATACAGCAGTAAAGATTGGAAAATTACTATCAGCCCATGAAAGGGTTCCATAAGCGCAGGGAAAGTAAAGCAATCATTCTATTATATGTTATGCAATTAGATAATAACCAAAAAAGAAAGCCTAGTCCTTATTTTTTTCTAGATAAATTTAGATATATTCACAAAGTGACTCAAAAAAGTTCAGGTTACAAAAACATGGCTGTACTCTCCATGAAGAGAAAGGGGAAACAAAGCAAATCAAAAATTACAAATTCAAACAAAAGCTTTTACAGTTAATACAAAGGAAAAACCTGCCATAACCAATCCAAATAGCAATTTGCTTTTTCTGGTGTTGCTGGTCCTGTAACATAGTGACAGACCCCACTGCTCCTTGACTGCCTGAGAGGACTAAAGGGGGAATTCACCATTGTGCGACGTGAGCTCCGAATCCTTCGGCTCACTTCGCACAGACTGATATGCGCTCATTGATTTCCTGCACGCGGACATCAGCGAGCACTTTAAAGGGATTCCAGTCTCGGCAAAACCACTCGATTCGCCTTGCCGAGACTGGAATCCCTTTAAAGTGCTCGCTGATGTCCATGTGCAGGACATCAGCGAGCGCATATCAGTCTGTGCGAAGTGAGCCGAAGGATTCGGAGCTCACGTCGCACAATGGTGAATTCCCCCCTTTAGTCATCTCAGGCAGTCAAAGAGCAGTGGGGTCTGACACTGTATGTTAGAAGACCAGCAACACCAGAAAAAGCAAATTGCTATTTCGATTGGATTGGTTATGGCAGGTTTTTCCTTCGGAGCTCACTTCGCACAATGGTAAATTCCCTAAATGTGAACATTTTAACCCAGGTTATCACATAATAAGTTTGGGAACCAACAGTGCTTTACTAAACCACCGTTAGGCAGGGTTCACACTGGCAAATTCTCCTCTGTGTGTTTAAATTTAAAAAAAAGCGGCGCATTCACACTGGCATATATTCCTATGCATTTTACAAAAAAAAGAAATTAGCATCGGGGGTTGTACTTCCACATAAACCACTTCACATACTCATCGCTTTTTCCATCATATGTGACAGTTATTGTTCACTTCCTATTGCTACTAATCCTGTCGCATTTTTCGCATTGCGTTTTATGTACTCGGGGGGAAAAAATGCATCAAAGCGTCCCAGCGCATATTCCTCTCTATGAAACACTAGTGGTACGTTGCACAGCCGATCACATTCATTATTTTTTCATATGGGTGTATTTTTGGCGGGGTTTTTTGCCGTGCGCTTTAAATATAAAAAAAAAAAAAAACACAGAATAAAATACACCAATGAGAACCTGGCCTTACAGTTCTGGCATTAGCAAATGCTGGAGAGAAGCTAAGCTTCCCTTTTATTATGTAATAACACCACCGGCACCCAAGCTTTATTTAATCACAATAGAGACAAGCTCAGTGGTGAATAGAAAATTATATTATTCTATAAAAAAGACAAATGGGAATATTTATTTTGACAGACATACTCAATCTATAATTTAGCATCTATATAAGAGAGAGTGGTAACACTGCCTCTTGCAGAGAAAAATAAATAAATTCGATCCACAGACTTCAAAGAAACAGCATCCCTGGTTAATAAATGTTTGGAAAGTCTTTCAGATACAAAAGTAATGAATTGACTTTCAACAACATTAACAAGTTATGATTCTGATAGACTGAACTATGACTTTAAAGGGCCAGCAGCACCAGAAAAAAAAATTCCCATGTAGATAGCCATGGCAGTTAATCAAATAATAATTAAACATCCTAGATGTTAAATTTATGAATGTTATCACTTTGTTTTTAGATAGATGCCATGTTGTTAGAACAGACCTCATCCAGTCCCATTGTTTTATATAGTGCTTTAGATCAGTGTTTCCCAAACTTTTTTTTTCGTGGCCCGGTTATTTTTGTGCTTATCCTTCATGACCCGACATTTAATTTTAGTGGGTCAAGAAGGATAAGCACAAAAATAACCGGGTCACGAGAGCGCCACTCATGAATATTCATGAGCGGCGCTCTCGTGACCCGGCCTTTAATTTTCGTAGCCCGGTACCGGGTCGCGACCCGGCATTTGGGAAACAATGCTTTAGATAATACATGTTCGGGAAATATGCCCAAAAACCCAGTTTTTAAAGCAAAATAAGCAATGATCATACTTTACAGATATAATGTAGAGGGTTTGGGAAACACAAATTAAATATACAGCAATTATTAATGCATTTGAGGTGTTACTGTTTTTATGGGACACCAATTCTGAAATTCTGATTTGTACGGCTTTGTGTTTTAGGCTAGGTTCATACAAGCATATTATGTTCTGCACATAGTGTGGGAAAAAAAGGAAAATATGCTGAACTTAGCAGCGACAGTGTGAATGCTCCCTCGGCGTTCACATCGCTTCCTGTGTGGTTGCATTTTGGGCACAGCGTATAATACGCCGGCCAAAATGCGACACACAGCATTCCGGACAGAGTGTATGCACATCATACGCTAGTGTTTCTGGAACTAGGTAAGAACCATCCATTTTCATTGAACAGTTTTTTTTGTTTTTTTTTTTCACACTAGCGTATTATTCACTGAGCACATATAGTACATAGTACACATATTATTTACGGTCCTAAAATGCTTACAAGGCATTCATATATTGTTTTCTGTACAAAATTAATTGTCCACTTACCACCATCAATCACGCTAAACAAAGCAGGATATCTTTTAACCTGAAAGGAAGGAAATCCCATGCAGACACTGTGAATGGGTTAATTTGTTAAAGAGATATAAATTAACTGGTGTGCCTCCTCTGTAGCAAGAGGTTCTATCTCATCATTATATCAAGGGCTATCATTCTGATCGCTATAAAGCAGCCCTTCTAAAAACAAAAGCACAGACGCTTAAGAGATGTTAATCAGCCAGTGGATTTCATGAATTATGGGAAAATTTCTTGCAGACTTGCACTATGATAAAATGCCTTAATAACCATGGTGATTAGGAGATTCTTTTGTGACAAAATCATTTAAGAATAATAATCATATTCATCATTGTTTAATTCTCCACCGTAATTGTCAAAATCAGTTACTGAATATCTTCATGACTCTTTCAACCTGAAAAAAAACTATTTTATAGAGAATTCTTATGCAATATATATATTTTTTTTAATATTCGTACCTTTTTTATGTACTAGTTTGCAAAGCATTACACATATTGGTACACTATATATATATATATATATATATTACAGTTTCCTCAGTCTTGTACTACTACAAGTAGACATTAGGTTGCAAAAAATTGCGCTGTACATTTGTGCAAACTGAAATTTTATTAAAGAATTTTATACATGCCAATCGTGCATTTCTGCTTCTTTTGTCTGAATCTATCAATAATACATGTTATGTTAAAGTGCAGATGTATGAAATGCCATTACTGAGAAAGAGCATTTATTAAGGGGGAGAACTGGGGAGTAAAGCTAGTTATTTTAATTTAAATGATCCAGGGCTGCCAGAAAAGTTCTTCATTGCTTTAATAAGTTCCACTGCTTCTACCCAGTTTATTTTGTGGATTAAAGTAAAAAACATCTGGGGGAGATCCTGGTTTTTATTTTCACTCAGCTGCTTGCAAAGTTTTCACTGCTAGAAGTACATGTTTAGGCAGTTTTATTTCAGTTTTAGTTGGTAATGTCATTTTTTTCAGAACCTAAAAGAAATGCTTGTGGAGTAAAATGAATTGAGGTTTGATAAGTGTTGTTGGTGAGCATATCTTTTTACTTTAGCCAGTATAACTGTGCTTTAGGACAGCTCCACCAAATATGTATTAGAGTGCCCACTTGTGTACAACCCCTGAAGCACTAAGATGAAGTTGGGTTTTTGCATAGAATGGCTAATTTTTGAGGCATTAGATACAATCTTAATTAACTTTAATAGTTGTGCAAATCAAAGATTGGTTAATATTTTTCCAGATATTTAACCAGAATTTATCCGAGATGTCCTCACCTACCAGAGTGTTAACTATGGTGCAATACCACATGGATCACAGAACAGCCTTCATTGGTCTCTCTGTGACCTGCAAACAAGTTTTCAATTCTTTAGTCACCAATGTTACACAGCCATGGCCATGATTGGGGCACTATAAATTCTGATATTCTGATATTATCCAGAACACAGACTGCCACCACCAACACAGGTAAAAATGCACACACCATGCACTCAGTCCAGTTTAGAGAAAAGCAATGCCAAAAAGATACACAGTGCCCCATATACATTTATAGTAAAAATTCATTTATTTCTAAAAAAGTATTACAAGATTATGTTCACTTTCAGGGGGCCACTGTGTATTATCTAATGCTCCAATAAGAAAAATTATTTATTTACATTTAACAAAATGGCAAAGTAAACTGTATCAGAGGAGCAATATAGACTGACTTGAAGAAAAGGTAATATAGAGTATGTGGCCATCTTCTCTATTTGCTTTCAGACAGAATGTTTGATTTGTCTGGGGAGATGACCAGACTGGCCCTAAGAGGTGATCTATGAGACCATCTGTTTCAATTACAATGACTCCTATCTCCTGACCCTTATCTGTGAATTACAAGGCAATGCAAGTCTGCATCAGTCTGTACAAAGGTGCTGTGTGAAGGTTAGATTGCTCTGGTCATTTACGGAGTAAAAAGCACTAAAAGCTTTACATACAAACCAGTAAAGATTGAGTTTAGTGAAGATTAAAAAGAAAATAACTACCCTATTGCTTTCTCACAAAACTCTACCATCTAGAAAAGGGAAAATACATGGTACCTAACAACGCAAGTAATAAGCAAGGAAGCAATGCAGCTGATATAAGGGAAAACATCATTTGTGGAATGCAGGAAAACATACATCATATGTAATTAAAATGTCTTAGACAATATAAATTTAGAACAATGCAACAGTGCATAACAGTATAAGCAAATCAAATACCTAGAAATAAAGCAATGTGCCTTTTACTTCAAGGGATATCAAGCACAAAGCACTTACAGCTTATGCAAGCTAAGCCTCCAGTCAACAGACAGTAGCTGGAGGATCACAGAGAAGAAAGGGGGCAGACAATGCAGCAAAAATGTAAATAAATGTAAAGTCTGCAGCATGAACTTTTCAGCAAAATTGTGCCCTAACATCAAAAAGGTATTTGTATTAAACTCTTACACACACTGACTTGCAATGTCATCAGGGGAAGTACTTAGTGGTTCATTTAGGGGATCACAGACTTCTAATTTAAATATAGATTGCAGTAGGTATGTCACACAGCATTATAAATTACTTCACATGTGACAACAGCCATAAAGAAAAACTAAAACCCTGGAAAACTACTATTATTATTATTATTATTATTATTAAACAGCTGTTACTGTTAGTCAAGGCTAAGCCTAATCTCCTGCCTGAGTCTTGGGCACAGCTGGTTATTGCACATGCTCAGAGCAATCTCCACTTTTTTCAGTGGGTGCACAAACCATTGCTTGGATGGTTTAAGAGGTTACTCTATTTCTAAACAATACTAGTATACCATTCTATACTTAAAAAGCACTGTGCCCACTTTACCCCGTTTTATAAAGTATTAACTGTAGCACAGCTTTGACTTGTTTGGATTTGCATAGGTAACCTAAGTCAAGCAATGTGCTAATTAATCCAGTTAATTTTAGATTAGGGATCTTTAATCAAGTATTCTGTAAAGAAAAAGAAACAGAAACAGAAAGAGAGTATTGTGCAAAAACCTTCCACATGAAAACAAAAAATAAAAAACAATGGCTTCAAGTGTACCTGTAACCCAGGGTAATCTATATATATTCCCCATTGTAGTAGAGCAGTGTCTGAGCCGATGGTTGTATAGTGATATGCCTTTATTAAAGGGAAACTATAGTCAAAATACATCTTTACATATGCAGTACTATACTTAGTGAGAAGTGTTTCTCCCCAGTCGTTATTTCATGTGACACAGAATGATTGAGTTTGCAGCATTTATAAACTCCTGCACCAGGAAATTGTGTGTGATGTGTACTGGCCAGTTTTCCATGAAAAGGTACCCTACTTACTACTTAGCACATGAGCACAAGTTATCTTTCCCTCTGTAATCTCCTGTAAACCAGCTTAATTTATGCGGTCAAAAGGTCACCACACTGCTTAACCAATAGCAGTCAGGCATCATGCAGCTTTTTCTACTGTTGTTGCCTGACTTGCAGAACAGAATGAGGAGGGGGAGCGGGTGGAGGAAAATGTCAGCTCTCAGGAAAACTAATGAAGGAAAGCAAACTGCAAGTATTATTTCTTCCCTAAACTATTTGTGTCAGAAATTGGCTTAGTATAAAGGAGTTTTATATGTATGTGTGCAGTTATATCAGCACTATAGTGTTCCTTTAAATTTAAAAGTGAACTGGTGCACTGCCCTGTTTCTCCATGCACTCCCATTGTACGGGTAAACACAGATTTGGAGAATCTTTCAGTCGAATCAAGACCTCTTCCGCCCACATTCCTATACTGCTATCCAATCACTAAATAGGATTTTTTAATCCAATACACTTCACTGCATGTTTACCTTAGGCTTCCTTAAAAAAAATAATGATAATACAATTAAAAGAGTTTAAAGAGGCAATGAATCCCTGTAGAGGGTGACGGCCGCACCATGACTCCCTGGGAGCCGATCTGTGATTGCTAAATCAATACTGTTTTGTTTTTAATGCATGCTTGGAAGCACTTGAAATTTCTGGTCAATTGCAAACCTTTTCAGTAAATGAAGATGCACAGGTTTACACCTATTGCTACTAAGTCAGGGTCTGTCAAACCCCCCTAACCCTATCTATGGTTGTAAATCCCACCATAGAATCCTGATGAAACCAGACCAAAGATCAAATAAATGTGCAAAAAAAAAAAATCTATGCTTATAATTAGCTTGTTTATTTCAACAAATTCATTTGGGAAAAGCAGCCCATACAGTTATTTGCACTTCTAGACACTAATTTTATTTAAAAGGAAAAAAAAGATTTCAACAGCTTATTCAGTAGATAACAGGATTTAGGAACCCCCACAAACCCCCAACCCATAGCTTTACACTGTGCTAAACTAATACAAGCCTCTCCTGAAAGAGTCTCTATTTGTAAAATCATGCCTGGGACTGCAATGTGCAAACATTGGGTATACTTATTTATTACATACAAAGGGACTATAATCATTTTTTTTTTCATTGCTTAACTGTATCTGAAATGGCAGAATGCAATAAATAAGCTTGGGTGGGATTATAATCAAACCTAAAAAGTATACTGTCATCACTACTCCATTTCTCATATGCAATTTAATTGTTTGTGCAATTTTAGTGTTTTGTTGTTGGCAGTCTGAAATGTTCATAAAATTAATTATTTTAAAAGGCTAACTGTTCCGTTTAATAGGTAGATAAAGTCACAGGCTGGCTGCAATGCTAAATGCCAATCAGCCTGTGCTTAACAAAGGAGTTCATTTGATAAGCTAAGACGCTGTGACAACCAGAGTCCTTTGCATAATTTGTTAGGGCATCGCTAACTTGAGACTACGGATACAAGAATTCCTTGTGCTTGTCAATTACAGTATGACGTTGAACATTAAAGAAAAATAAAGTAAATCAATTCTATACATATGATAGACTTGCCCTTTAAAAGGACTATAACGTGTAAAAGAAGAGACTGCATTGTTAACAGAATATTCTCGCTTTGCTAATTTACATGTATACACGTGTGAGAATTGTAATTATGTTGGTTCTAATTGGGGAATCCTTTAAAGGCCAAATGACAACACAGGCCATCTAGGGGGTCAAAGTAGATGTCAGCCAGGTAAGCATTAGCACAGTCCCCATTAATACTGTAAGTTAAAAATACATGTATGCTACCTTGGGTTTTGTAATTACAGTTACTCTATTTTCCCATCACTAATCGGTAACTTAGCATAGGCATACACAAGTAAACTGGTGGAGAATGGATGTAAAACTGAAAATAACATGGACAGGTTCTGTTCTCACTTCGAGGTAAATATAGTAAATACACGTCAAACCAGTTACTCAGGGATAATTCATAAACAACAGCCTCTTTCCCGGCTACACATACCTTCCTCCAACTGATGCCAACAGTGCAGCTGAATCGGAAACAGAAACTTCAAAGTGTAAAATAGTGTTGAACAATGTCAGCGAAATACTGCTCCAGATTTAACCTTTAAAATAATAGGGCAGGCTGCAGGCTTCCCTAACACAAGATATAATAGGAAACAGAGCAAGACTAAGGACAGAACTGCAGTAAAGTCACATGCTGCTAAAAAGGGCAGCAAAGCATGCCTGTACTGTGACAAAACTTACCATAAAATCAATGGCATGCACTTTATTCTAGTACAGACAGCCATGTTCTGTCGCAGTTTTTATCTGCATGCAGCAATACCATGTCAAAACACTAGCTGTAGCCTTAGTATTACACAGGGATGTCAAGGCTTATTAACAGAGGATCAAGACTAATCACCCCTGGTATAACACATACAGTTTTATTCTCCTATACCTTAACAAGGTAGTCAACATACAATGAAAGATCCTTTCAAAGAAGATTTAATGGTCAGCCCCTAAACCACTATATTATAAAGGAACATTCAAGTACCTTTGCGCTGTAGTGGTATCTTTTAAAACCACAGGTGCTAGTATGTCAAGAAGTCAATGCCCAGGACACCAGCTTTATCAGCAGGGAGTGGAGCTGACATGCCATCATGTACTTATAATTAGGGGTGTAACGATTCATTTTAACAACGATTCGATTCGTATCACGATTCATG
>WMED01007156.1:0-17851 GCA_019650415.1 Pipa parva
TAAATGGCCTCAGGGGGCCGCATCCGGCCCGCGGGCCGTAGTTTGGGGACCCCTGCATTATAACATGCCCAGGGAATGACACTAGCACAGTTATGCTAAAGCACATCTTTAAAGTGATAGCTGCCCCTCCAGTGTGTAGCACACTAACTAGACTTTTATGTTGCCTTTATTAGAATTTGGGGTATGTGTCATTTATTTAACTCTTTCCTCTATTCAGCGATCACCTTTATATGGGATAGTGACAAAATATTTAATTTGGTGCAGAAATAAACAGTTTTGGTTCCAAGCATTCCTTTCATATGCTGAGCAGAAACAAACTGTTTAACAAACAGTTCTCTCCCCAATCCATAATCAAACACAAAAAACTGTGAACTTTCAGTAACTCAAAACTATCTCAGTATCCTCCTAGTGGAGGGCCAGGCCTAGTATTAACACTCTACCTGGGAAATTCATGGGTTTTTATAAACTAATTATAGTAGTAATGCATTACCAGGATTAGGTCAATTAATACGACAGGGCTTACATTGACTAAGCCCAGTGTGCAGAGTCTAAAGAAACCCCAGTCTTCACCCCAAACTACTGAAAGGAAGTGTCCAGGATGCAGCCTCTGGGTGAGCCCCCAACTGGTAGTAGCTAGAGTCTGCAACACTGTGATGTAGAAAGTGGAACACAGTTACCCTGGGAACTGGAACCAGAACTAAGGCTGTGATCACTTAAAAACTGGAACGCCAGATGCTGTTAAGGCTTAGGTAAGTTCTCCTGTGTTTGTTGTACAGTAGTCCTGCCTCTTATAAGGAAATAAAGGTGGTTCACTTCAAAGTTTGCCCCATGTTTTATCAAATTTGAGTATGAGGCAATACCTTTAAGTTACATGTTCAATTGTTTCACTACTAGATCTATTTTAAAAAAATAAAAGGTATGAATTTTCCTTGTGGTCTTGCATCACTTATTTAGGCACTTGTTTCACCTCCTTTCGTATTAATAAAGATTTTTTTGTTATTCCTTGATTCTAGCTTATGCAAAAATTAGTGGCTGCTTGTTCTGTAAATGTGTTGTTAGGGGATTTCTGTTTAGGCTTAGGGTATTGGCTTTGGGATATTGTTCTAAATACTATAGTGTTATGTATAGAGTTGTCTTTAGATGCACTTGATAAAGAACCTATGAAGTCCAAAATGTGTTTTTGTTGCTTTTAGCTGGGCAACCCTGGTTTCAAATCTGAAAATTAATTCTAAACCATATCTAGGTGTTATCCAGCTAATGCAGGACCATCTTCATATTATTTACCATATTGGGTGAAGACAACATAGTTTAACTAGAAAAATCAGTTTATATGGGAAGACATAAGGAGAATGAACCCCATTACATCTGACAACATTTACATTTCATCTGAACTATAATTAAAACAACTATTCCATCCAGATTGGTACTGCTGGATGGTTTAAATAAGCACAACTTGATTCTGTCATTTCGACTAATAATTTAAACCTAGGGCAGGAAATAATTGTCTTTCATATTTCTGTATTTTTGTAGTATTTGCTATAAGATATAACAACACACTTTCAGGTATGGTTGGAGAAAGTTGCTGTTTATATTAACAATATGGTAAACTAAGGCAGCAGAAATTGACACTACAAAGGACACTAGCAAATATATACTTAGAATTATTAAATTATTATCTATAACATTCTATATAATAATATTTAGATAAGCTCATTTTTGTTTTCCTTGTCCCTATATTTTGATTTTTTTTTATATTTTAATTTTTATTAGATTTATACAAGTAGTTACAGAGAAAAAGAAGTACAGTTTGGTAACAGCTGTGTGCACATTTTACAGGCAGTTGTGAATAATAAATGCACATTGTTGATGTGTAAAATGATGCTAGTTGTATATTGGGTAGCAAGTGCTAATACTATGGTATCAAATTTTTTTTTTTTGAGTCTGGATCATTGTATAATAAACATCTTTGAATGAAGTAAATTGTGTCTGTGTCTTCTTAGTGAGAAATAGTGTTAAGTCTTAATAGTAGTAGAGAAAGTAGAGAAAGAGGGGGAGGGGAGTGTGAGATAGCGCAAGGGGAGGGGGGTGGAGAACATATTCCTGTGGGGTGCTTATATTCGCTATTGATAATCTAGCAATCATTTATAATGTCTCGGTATTGATTTGATTCAGTGAAGCGGTACCATCTATGCCAGATGATTTGGTTATCAATTTTCTGCTTATGGTCATGTGAGGATAATTCCTTAAATTTTGCTAATTCGGATATTTTCAGAATCCATTCCTTTAAAGATGGAGGTGAGGCATTTTTCCAGTGCACAGGTATTAGTATCTTAGCTGCATTTAGAAGTTGAGTTTCTAGTTTGGTGACAAAATGTTTTTCTGGTATAATGGATAGTAGGATATAGGATGGTTGGTGAGGTATCGTGTCGCTTAATATTTCTTTAGCAGTATCTAAAATTCCAGACCAGTATGTTTGTATAAGTCTGCATGACCAGAAAATGTGTAGAACGTCTCCCTTTTCTTTTTTGCATCTCCAGCAAATATCACTTGCTGATGGGAATATGGTGTGTAGCTTGGCCGGAGTGTTATACCATCTAGTTAGGATTTTATAATTGGTTTCCACTATTCTTAAACATCGGGAACTTTGTAGTATGTTTGAGATGCTGTTTTTCACTGATTTTTCAGTGAGTGTTTGATTTAGGTCCTTAGCCCATTTTATGAAGAAAGGTAGTTCTTCTATTCTGTAGTCGTTTGTTAGCAGTTTGTGGATCAGAGATAGTGTTTGTTTGGGGGCTTCTTGTGTGGTGCAGAGCTTTTCAAATGGTGTGAAGGGTCTGGATAGTTTAAGGGGGCCTCCCAGTGAGTGTAGGTAATGGGATATCTGGATATACGTATTTGTAATGGTTATTTTGTTTGAAGGGGAATTTGGATTGTAATGTTTTTTTTTAATTAGATTTCCCTTGTCTAGTAGGTGGTAGATTTTTAGATTTTCTTCGACTAGCCAATTTTGTAATTGTGATTTAATGAGTCCAGGGGGGAACTCAGGATTGTTCAAG
Organism: Pipa parva; assembly: GCA_019650415.1. NCBI lineage: Eukaryota > Metazoa > Chordata > Amphibia > Anura > Pipidae > Pipa > Pipa parva. Next base: position 3,057 of record WMED01007156.1, read on the forward strand.
AGTGGTATGAGTGGTGAGGGAAAGATAGTTAGTTTATATTTGTCTTTTATTAAGTCCCATGTTTGTAGAGTGTTTTTCATGAGTGGGTGGTCGGTGTGTATGATACGTCTATGTTTTTTGTCTATCCAGGGGAGATGGGGTAAGTATGTATGTGTATTTTGCTGTTCAATTGCTATCCAGGCTTTAATTTCATTGTGGTGGGACCAGTCTATTATTCTATTCAGTATGGCTGCTTGGTAATATTGTTTGAGGTTTGGTAGACCCAGTCCACCTTTTTTTTTTTGTTTAGGTGTAGAATATTTCTTCGCAATCTGGGGTGTTTTTTGTTCCAAATGAATTTGTTAATGTGAGAGGTGAGAGCATTTATGTATCCTTCTGGAATTGCTATTGGTAAAGTGGAAAAATAGTATCGTATGCGTGGAAGAATGTTCATTTTAATGGCATTTATTCTTCCTAGCCATGAGATTGATTTATTCATCCATGTAAATCTTTTTTTATGTTGTTTACTAGGGGTTTGTAATTAATATCTGCCCAGTTGTCATAGTTTCTGGAAACTTTGATTCCCAAGTAAGAAATGAAGTTGTTGGCGCATTTGAATGGGAATTTTTGTGATAGGGCTTCTATCTCTGCAGGGGTTAATGAGATATTTAGGGCTAAGGATTTCGAGTAGTTTATTTTGAAAAAACTGAGGAAATTATACTCTTCTAGTAGGTGGCATAGGTTTGTGACCGATATTATAGGATTGGTGATGCAGAAGAGTAAATCATCTGCATAGGCAGCTATTAAGTGTTTCCTGCCCCCTATGTCTACTCCTTTCACATCTGGGTTTGCTCTTACCTTTATTAAAAAAGGTTCTAGGCAAAGGATAAAGAGGTTAGGGGAAAGGGGACAGCCTTGTCTGGTTCCATTATTGATATTTATTGGAGAGGATAGGTGGCCATTTACTTTAATTTTGGTGGTGGGGAAGTAATATAGGGATTTTATCCAGGAGATAAATTTAGTTCCTATGTTGTATTTGGATAGGCATTTGAACATAAATTTCCAGTTTACTCTATCAAATGCTTTTTCAGCATCTGTAGAGAGGAGAATAATTTTTTTAAATGTTTATGTGATGCATGATATTTAGTAGTTTATTGGTATTATCTCTTCCCTCCATTCCATTTACAAATCCTATTTGATCAGTGCCTATGAGGATCCCTATTACATTTTGTAATCTACCTATATTTTGATTTTTATGGTGTGCGCCTGTAACGGAACAATATGTAGCTGGCTAGCATGCATAATAACAATTGATATTATAGAAACCTATATCATTAACCAAGAGCTGGACCCACTTGGATTTTCTTACAGGCTAATCTAGTTATGGCCAGCCTTTTGAGCTCGGTTTGTCAAAATTCCTCAAAAAAGAGCATAAATTGGGTAGTGTGTCACTTTGAGAAAAATCCATCATTTTTTGAAAGCGGGGCAACTCTGCTACTGAGAGCTCGGCACGAATGGTGCCATGATGGGTGTCGGCAAAAACGTCTCGGCGTGTCACTTCTGACACATGTGTCATAGGTTAGCCATCACTGGGCTAATCCAAAATAGTTGGATTATTGCTGGTTAGGAGAAGGGTGAAATCATTCTCAAGAAATTAAATGTCTTGTAGTACATGTAAATGCCCACTTTAAATTCTGAACATTCCAATAACTGGAGGAATAGATCGAGCATACAGTCATATTTATAAAGAGATAATTTTGTAGGAAGATATACACACTCAAATGGGGCAAAGATGGATGAACTTGCTAGCAAGAGTCGAATAAACTTCTGAACAGAGAAAAAAAACTAATTGATGAAATGAGAAAGTAATGGATGACAGAGGTATGGACTGATTTATGCCATAAATTATCTTCATATATTAAAGTATGCTCTTTCCTGCTTGGCTGATTTGTTTTTTGTACTTCAAATTCATACATTGAGGGTCAATACCTGCTTAACCGTGGATAGCAGTTTTATCAATCTAAGGATAGTAATCCCAGAAAGTAAAAACCCATATATTTTTATACTTATACCACACATCCAAGTAATTTGCAAGGTGTCTAGTAAAAGAAGGAATGATATTTTATTGAGACTGTACATAACCTTGGGCTTTGTAGGGCTTTTGTTTGCAAGTTACAAATATGTATTATTAAAAGTCCAGCTGTTGCTATGCAGTAGATCAAAGCTGTCTGAAATTAAGACCAAAGATAAACAGAAATACACAAAAACAAATATTAATTAGCATGACAGATATATATATATATATATATATATATATATATATATATATATATATATATATATATATATATATATATATATATATATATATATATATATATATATATATATAGACATTTTATAGACATAAAATATTGTCTATTAAGTGAAAATCCTGATTTTATTTTTGTGTCTATTTGTTTATCTCTGTTCTGGAGATAAAGTAAAAAAAAAAAAAGTAAAAAAAAAAATACAAAAATTTTACTGAGATCTACCTGTTTCTGAGAAATATATATGTACTTATATATTATGTACTTTAATTAGGATTTATTGAGATATACCATAGTTGTTACTGATAGAATTGTTTCTATAACTAGTTTGTTGTTAGATTGACTATTCAGTGTAAATGTTTTGCTATTAACAAGTGCTATATTTGAATAACTGCCATCTCTAGCCAAGTGAAATTTGTTACTTGGAGCTACTAGTCCTAGAGGTATATGTAGGTAGTATGGGATTAAAGCAGGGATGTAGGCTATTCAAAATCATGTGTTACCTCTTATGCTAAGTGTCCTTGGTCTATGTCCCAGATCTCACAGCCCCTTTGGCATTGACATTCATCCTTTCAATGACTTCTTGATGCTGAATATCATTTATACAGGCACTACCATCAATATGCATTATACTGAGCATTCAGAGGCAGAGCCAGGGGATAAAACAAGCAACAAGAGGGTGTCGGGATTATCATTTTTAATGCAAAGCTCTAGTTGATGGCTTGAGCTCAGGGTCTCAAGAAAAACTAGTAACACTACTGGGTGAATCATCTCTTCAGTTATAATACTATTTAACATTTATAAAACAGGATTTAGTCTTTTGACCAACATTGAACAGTATTAATGAAATAGTTATAAAACTTGCAAATAATTACAGTTTGTTATGACTACCCACAATGCAGTAATAGTCTGCAATAGTCGTTCACATTCTGGGGATGCTGAAAATCTTAAATTTGGTTTCTGGCCTTTAAGAAAGACTTGGTTTCTCTAATTATATATTGTCAGGCAGTTGGAAAAGAGAGGTATAGTATAGAAAATTAACACACATGTTGACATTCCAGACCAAAAAGGAGCACGCGATGCACCTCAGATCTTCTGGCGCTTACAATTTGGTTGAACTGGCTGAAATTGCAGCAGCTCCTGGAATTATTCAGGGAGAACAAAAAAATCTCCCATATAGTGATCGTTGTAAAGGTCTTTGCAGTAAATGGACCTTGACAATACACAAATTGTTGTCGGTAATTCCCGGCAGGTTGATTTTCCATCTTTAATTGGATTGAACAGAAATGTGTCAGGAGCACAATACCCCATTGTATTGTTGGTGTGAATGCTTGGAGGGTTGTGTCCCAACCTATGGTTTTTATACTGAGGGTTCTTTGAGGAAATTAGAAAATAAAATCACCATTTTTTTCATAATCCTATGTAGGGCAAGCTAGTGTTCTTGTAACTGAAGCCTTTCCTTTTTTTTAAAAGCAAATCAGATATCATTTTAAATTAATACCAGACCTTGATACCTTTTTTCTCCGGTATTCATAAATAAGCATTGAATATACATTTTACTTATTTTCCTTTATTGGAGCAAATTATCCCTTAAAAGAACATAAGTGCATTAAACCGTACACACCAATATATAAAAACTGAACAAGTAAAAAGGGACATTCTGGATAAGAGTTTTTAGTGGTGTCTTATTGGGAGACTGTCCCCATACAATGTTGCCACCCTGCCATGTAATACAGAGCCATGAAGGAGACTCCATCCTATCAATATGACCGAAAGATGCCAGGTTTATCAATCGCACAGAAAATGTCCTCCAAAAAAAAGGGTATGGTCACATTTTTCTGGCAACATTTTCATCAAGTGGCACAAGGCAGCAGTTAGATCTAATGTCTCCTTGTGATGATGGACACAGCTCCACAGTGACTTTGTATGGGGACTATTTCCCCATTTAACATGACCAATAAGCTTTTGCACTCTTTTATACTAAACCCACTGAACATCAATAACAATACTTGAATGTTTATAAAACTTTTAAGCCACAATCACAAAATATTTCAAAGAAACTCTAGGCTATAATATTTGAAACAATTTAAAGTTTGTGCTCAGTAGATTTGTCATTTTCAATAAAAATTCTATTATATGGCTGGCATTAGGGAAAGTAAATGGGACAATTGTCCAGAACCCCTAACTCAAAGTGGACCCCTCCACTGCTCTACACAGTGACATAGCTCTATTCTACTCAAGTGCTGCTCTTAGCACTTGAGGAGTAGTTCTTGAAGGAGAGTACAGCTTGGTAACTGTAGAGTGCTGTGGGTGGCCCCCTTTGAATAAAGAGGGGGGATCAATTATTTGGGGGGCCAACTGATTTGCTGAGGCTCCTGGTTACACTAAAACCAGTCCTGCAAGTTAGATGGCATTCCAGCATGGGATAAAAGAGAGCTAAACACTTGTTTGGACCAGGGGTGATTCTTAAGGGGGTTTCAGACTTAAGTGGTTTAAGCTATAGTACTGCCTCCTGCTTTGTATAACTTGCCAATTTCTTCTGCTCTGAACAGCAACGTACTTCTCACTTCCTACAGAATTTCATTGAATTGAGCAAGCACAGAAGCAGAATTCTGAGGTAATACTGCTACTGCACTTACTTAATTTGACAAAATCCCACAGGATCAGGAAGTGAAGAGGATTTGCAGTGTTATGAGCAGAAGATATTGTTATGTAGAGAGCAGAAGACAGCGTTGGAACATAAAACTTCTCCCCCCAAGAATCACTCCTGGTCCTAACAAAGGTTTAGTACTCCTTTAATATACCTTGATAACAACTGGCAGTTTATAATTCAAAGGATTTTCCTGAAATTTACTTTAATCCTTTGCTTTTATTTTCTGGGAAATGGCTCAGAAATTGTATAATAAATAATTTACGGTGGTTACTACATATAAACTGCCCCATGACTAAAGAGCAATGACTAAATGATTACACAGAATGATAAACATTAACACTAAAAAAGGGTATATACAGAATTTTACATGTGTTTAAAATGCAGAATGTGTACATTACAAAATCATATTTTATTTTCCTTTATACATAATTAAATACTTCCTTAATAGATGTCTGTGCAGAACACTAAGGCAACTATAACAGACTTTTGAAGATCTTTACTCAATATAACATTTAAACATTTATATCCAAAATGTTGTCTTGATTTTACTGTGCAATTATGTACCAAGTAGCGAATTTGTGCTTGCCAGGATACATGTTTGAGCTTCCTATGAAAATGTAAATGCTCACAGATTATACGGCCTGACTGAAGCTTATACAGGAGATCCTTTAAGGTAGATAAGTGTGGATCCTATGATGCAGATATTATGCATGGCTAAATCTATTAGTTTTGTAAAGATACATAATCCTGTAATAAATGCAGATACTCTACAGCAATTAGCCAGAAAGTATTCAAACAATGACTTTTATTTCAGCTGCTGAGTAGGCTGTGCTGACTACTGTCAGATGCCACCACTAATTTAACAGCTGGATTCATTCCATGTACAAACTGTAGAAAATATTGGTTTATCAGGTCGGTCATACAAATTAATATTATTTTAAAACCCAAGTAGAAATATACCCCCAGTTATCCAGCTGAATTTGAGCACTACATTGTCTAGTATGTAGGTTAAGCAATAAGGGTTTTCACCGTACCTTTTTGGCATGCACTTTGAAAAGTCCACTACATAAGGCTGAGCATTGAATAATGAAGTGCTATATAATGCATATGGAATACACACCATTTTTCATTGCGAAATGTTATTCTGTTGTTTTTAACATTTTTCAACATAATATTAACTCAGCTCATGCGAAAATGCTTTAGCTCACATTCCTCTACAATCAAATAAAAATATATATATATATTTTAAAATGGATAAGGTATTAAATAAAAATGTCTCTATACAAAGAAGTTATAGTTTTATATAATAACTCAATATACTCAAAATACTGTAATCTGCATACAATCCTAACACACCGCATGGCCTGCAAGACATTTTAATGTATTTGGATGCGTGAGTTGGTCAACTGATGGAAATGCCCAGTTATTTCCTTCACAATTGTCAGGTCATTATTCACAACGTTTGCAAACCAATCACAACAGCCCTTTCTCAGGCCAGGGAGATTGACAGAAAAGGGTTAGCTGTCCATGAATGCTGGGTTTGGAACATAAAGACTGTATTACAGCCAATAAGATAAGAGAAGAGAACACAGAAAAAATACTTCTGTCAAACAGTCTCTCAAATGGAATGGAAGAGGAAACATGGCCAACATGATCTATTTCTCTTTTCAATCAAACTTTTCATGGATTTTTTTTTCTACAGTCTCCAGAATTGACTTTTCTTGAAGCTTTACTGCTGCTCAAGGGCATGACTAGTTAAGGCTGTCCTTGTGAATACTCCTGTCTGCGACGTAGTAATTTTGCTCATGGTTCTTCCACTGTATACTTGTGACATTCATAGGAGCCGTGTTTATATGTGTCTTGGACTGGCAGCAACAGCAAAGGCATGACTGAAAAAAAGGAAAACAAAAGAAACATTACATTTTAATTGGATTCTTTTGTCATGTTTACTGTTGTATCTTCAGCCAAGTAAGAATTTTTTTATTGTGGTTCTTCAGCCTCAGTTGTGAATTTTAAAGGACACTATTTTTTAACAAACAGGTTTTCCTTATACCTAATGTTAACCTGAAATGTTGTACAGATGAGTGTAGTTTAGTACAGGCAGTTTAAAAAAAAAAAAAAAAAGTTCCATTTAGAGTTGTTGAGCATGTTTCCATAGAGACTGCCACTACTTCCTTCAAACCAGGATGACTGCTTCCTGTTTCACTATAGGACAGAAGGCTACCTTGAATGAAGCCATAGAAATGTAAAAAGATATATAACTGTATGTATTGTGTGACTGAAATGAACACAGCACTATTTGCGCTTGTGTAAACAATCAAATGGTTTATACAATTCTAGAGTGATTAGAGTATTATTTAAAAAATAATATAAAACAGGCACAGGCATATTTTCAAATTACATGTGACTTTTGCCTATTTCCATTTTATGAAAAACAAAGGATGTGTCCCATCCCTTATTCAGAAATTCCCAATGTTCATTGGCTATTTGAACTAAAATCTGGTTTTAATCCCTTCTGAAGACATGTTCTATTTGCGTGTGTTAAATGCAGAGGCAGCACCACAAGGTTCTTTTGGACTTTTCATTTTAACAATGTAGGCCTTTGAATTTGTAGTTCTGGATGTAGGCCTGAACATGCCTGCTAAGAAAACCTGGAATTTAGCAATTGAAGGACATTTTAGCAAACAAAAAATAAAATCCAATGGGTCTTTAGTCCATAAGAAAAATACACTGTACACAGAATAAGTGTACAAAAGTGTAGAGAGAAGAATCAAGCCGTTAAAAACACTAATTCAAAGGCTCTAGTTCATAAAATTACATACATTTTTTTCCTTTTATTGTACTGGCATCTTTAAATAAACTGATTTGGCAAAGGACAAATACCTAAGGGCTGTTTTTGTCTTTATAGAGAAAGCCATGCCAGATCCAGACTGAGCATGCTAATTTTGTAAGTTTGCATTTGGATTAAGTTCAGATGTTTTAACATCTATAAATTCTATGTGATTATCTGATGTTTTCATGAATATAAACAGAGGTTCGGTTGCAGAATAGTGAGATAACCTGAAATATGATATTGCATGATTTCATTTGTTCAGTGCACAATGTATTACATTTTCATATATTCTATTCTAACTTATAGTACAGCATACATACACTTCCTCCCAGAGGCAAAAAGGGCTTTTTCCTAATAGCATTTTCCAAACATGTTTACCTTTGTTGTTTATGCTAAGTATTGGGAGTGCACAGGAAGTAAGTTAAGAATAAATTTGTAGGCACAGCAGCTTATCATTATTGTCACTAGATTTTTTTGTTTTCTAGGTGTTGTCATTTTGGGGGGATTCTGTTGTCTTTTAGGAGGAGGAAGAACTAACTTTTTGCTGCAACAAACTTTATGAATATCATTCCGGATGTCGTAACAGCTCCCCCTGCAGGGAAAGCTCAGTTACCAAGGGAACATCAGCTAACAAGTGACTAAGTAAGGCGGATTTGTTTGCTGACATTGAGGTGACAGCAGGCGATTGTCCTAAGAATCATCTATAACAGAAAAATCTCTTCCTCCTCAGACAAGTCTTTATAAGCCATGCTAATAGGTCTGGATTACTGATGTGTGAAACAAATGAATGACCCAAACATTGGGCTGTTTGAATAACTGTATCTGCAATTATTGGCTACTGTGTGTAAAAGCACATTTGCAGATGTGTTCAGATCATATGCGGGCAAATCTACAACAGTTCCAGCTAAGCAACGGCTCTTAATCTGTAGCCGCAACATGCATTTTAGCAAAGTCTAAGACTAGGCCATTGTTGGTAATGCTGGAAGCTGTAGTTTAGATCCAAGTACCATAAATAAACAATTATTGTTGTATTCTGAGGGGGTTATTGACTAAAGTGAAAATTTGACTGTCGAATTCTCAAACAGCAGATTTCCATAGCAAATCCTCAACCGCGGCAATATTCTCATAATGGAACTGCGACTGCGACTGTAGCAGACTATTGCGACTGTCTTTAGTTGGCAAATTCAAAGCTTTATGCAGCAATTCAGGACTTTAGCCAACAACCCCTTAAAACTTAAACCACACTTTAGTTCATCTTCTTCCTGGTTACTGATTTGTTTGGTCTCTACTGTTGCCTCATCTCTTGTTTTAATTTCACATTATCAGAAGAATTAAGAATCAGAATTAATTACCTTTGTTCATTTCCTTTTATGAAATCATTATTATGTGCATTACCACAGGCATTTGGACAGAACTTAAGTTGTGACAAAACAACGTATTTCAATCAAGAGTGAATTTTTGGAGTTTCTTACCTGAAAACAGTTTTTAAATTTCTTGCTCACAAAATAAAGGGCAATGGGATTGATGCAAGAGTTCAGTGCAGCGAGATTAATGCTGATGAAATCCATCACCAACAGAAAACTGAAAAAAGAAGATACAGATTTTTTTTTACAGTTTTACCTTTTTGAATGCATATGTCTGCTATTTGTTTTTCTTAATAGGTTATTTACTTTGTGAAAAATCCAAAGTAAATTTTTTAGAAATAAAATGATTAATGTGTTTTACAGCTTAAAGGGGCACTATAGTGCTTATATAACTGCACACATACATATAAAACTCCTTTATACTAAGCCAATTGCTGACTCAAATAGTTAAACAAAGGTTGAGTGAAGAAATAATACTTGCCGTTTGTTTCACTGTTTAGTTATAAAGAGAGTCAGGCAATATGAGAAGAAAAAGCTGCCTGACTGCTATTGGTTAAGCAGTGTGCTGACATTTTGGCCTCATAAATTAAGTTGGAATGCAGGAGATTACAGAGGGAAAGCTAACTTGTGTGTGCTGGCGTTAAGTATTAAGTAAGGCAAAAATGTCTGGGGGCAGATACATTTTCATGGAAAACTGGGCAGTACACACCACACACATTTCTTGGTGCAGGAGTTTATCAGTGCTGCCTACTCATTCATTCTGCATCACATGAAACAACTACTGGGGATAAGCGCTTCTCACTACTGTGTTTCGCCGAAAATAAGAACGTGTCTTTTATATATATTTGCTCCTAAATACGCACTAGGTCTTTTCTGGTGATGTCTTATTTTTGGGACATGGTACTGGTACGGTATATTTCTCACACTTTACTGCAGCTAGGTCTTAATCATACTGGTTATTAATGGCAAGCCAAAGCAGTATTTCATTCACAAAGTAAATAGAAACTGTAAAAGAATAACTGTTCATTACAGGAAATAAACATCTTTGTTGAATATGCAAAGAATTGTGAAATTGTTTCAAAATCTATAGAACAATGTGAAGTTTTATAAATATGCCCTTAGTCTTCATTTAATCATTGGTTGGTTACTAAGTTTATTTATCTAAGCAACCAGAAGACCATTTAAAAGATAAATAAAACCCATTCAATACAAACATAAGCAAAAATTAAATTGTTCAAAAACTCAGAAAATAAAAATGATGGTAAGCTGTCAAATAGCAACAAATATCAAGCTGAACAATCCCTTTAATGTTTAACAATACAATAAAACATATACTATGATTTATAGAATAAAAATACCTGAGGAGCTCACATCGACTTGGATCCAGCTCATTGTACACAGTTTTCTTTATAATTCGACTGAGATGAAGGGGAAACCAGCAAAGTGCAAATATTACTACCAAGCAGAATACAGTCTTGGCAACTTCCCGGCGCTGTGTAAAGACATAATTTCATATTGAATTTGAACAGAATTTCCACAAATACACCTGTTACTTAGTTCCCTAGTACAGCAGCTCGCAAGCCGCATTTGGCTCTTTGGCCACGGTGTGCGGCTCAGAGCGATCTGCCCTCCCACCCGCCCTTTGACGTCTCTTGTGATGGGACGTCAAAGGTCATGTGATCGGGAGCGTCTCCTGGAGGAATTTGCAAAGGTGGAGGAGGGAGAGAAATGGCTCCCTCCTCTGCGAAGATTGCTGACCCCTGCCCGAGTAGACCTACAACAAAAGCTTTGCATTCAAAATGGCTCCAATCTGTGCTTTCTAACAAATGGTGGGGGCTGCTGCTTTTTACAATCTAACTTTGCAGTGAGAATAATTCTGCCAGCCACTGGACTATAAGACATATTGATTCAGGGCACTGTAAAAAGACATGGGGCACGGCTCCCAGATTTTCCAGTTTAGCAAATCCAATATGAAATGTTCAAATATATATACAGATTTTGTACACCTTAGCTAAATGAGCCCAAAACTGTACATAGCGCTGAGGTGTTAATGAAAGTAAACAACACTTACATTATCCTCATAGGGCTATTTCACAGCCTGTTCAGTGTCAGATTCACTTTAAAATACTCATATATTATATATTTGGCATTGTAGATAATGTCTGTGAATTAGAAAGCAATGTTGCTAGCTCAACACATTCCCAGACAAAGGAAACTCTCCAGTTTAAAGCCAACCATACTTCTCTTTCTTTTTCAACTGATAATGCTGGCTGGTTCTGGTGTTTGACTGATGAAAAAGTTGTATCACTAGTTACAACTCAAAAAAATGGATATTTCCAGTGGCCATCTTAGCCAGGCAAGCAGAATAATTTTTTAAAATAAAGCTGTGTCATATTTCTGCCGGCATCTGTCACAGAATGTCTGGTTGTAGATTATGATGCAATGTGAGAAGCTAGGGAAGTATACATTTTTTTCAATTCAGTCCTAAATGATATAGCATGGAGAATAATTTGGTCAAACTAAGATCACCTCATTCTCTTACTTCAGATGTGTGATTCCTTCATACAGTAGCCTCCAGGGCATCTTGGTGAATTTTACCTGTTTGAGGTGCTCGCTTAGAGCAATTCTCAGGCTTCCTTTTCTCTGATGCAGCATTTCACACGTCATTAGAGTGTAAAAGACCCCAGTGCACGCCAAAGGCACACAAAAATAGAAGCCAAACAGCCACCAATCCTTTGCATTCTTGTAAAACTAAAAAAAAGAAAAAGAAAAACAATGTAGTTTATTATGGTTTGTCTTGAAACCCTGTAAAATTCAGCAAGCTATGAAGATGGCTGGTACCATTCTTTTATGGGGCCATTATTGCACAGGCAGCAAAGACTTATCAATCCAGTATTGCACATACTAATATTACTACTAATGATGAGGTCCAGGAAACAAGATGGACATCATAAAGCCTTGTTCTCTGATAAAATAACTGAATTGGGCTTTTTATCCTGCTAAAAAAATAACCCTCTCTGTGTAGGACATTCAAAAACCCAAGGGTAATTTGCACTGATATATATTGGTACATTTGGGAATGGTAGTTCACTGCTCTATTGAATCAGAGTAATTTGTTTCACAATTTGTAAGTTGAATCATTAGGAAACCAGTGCAGCTCAACACATCTATTAGATTTTAAACAAAATACAAATTAATTCATACAAAATGATTCAAACAATAATTTACATAATGGGTTTTTTTTTGTCTTAAATGTCACATAGGAGATCATTTAAAATAAAGATGAACCTAAAATCTAGGAAAAGAGAAGAGTGGCCATGGTCACTTTTGTTGAATCCCCTATGAATGAGGCTTGACATTCTATTTGGAGTGACAGAAGGGAAAGATCAGTATATGCTTCATTTAGTCTAAGATGCCTTTTAGTGACCTTCCTTGTATCCCTTACACAAAGCCCTCCAGGGGATTAAAGAATCTGAAAGCCTCTTAGAAATAGCCAAGAGGCAGGGCACAAAAGTCATTTCACTGAGATAAATGTTGCATTGTATTGTCTTGCTGATATTGGGTGGAGATAATGTTCTTCTTAACAAGATCACTTGTAAGATTCTTCTTAGGAATCATCATCTCTTCCACAGCCATTCATTTACCATTCAAAGATGATATAACCCTTGAAGACTATAGTTTCCTAGGCAGATATATTCTACACTTACTGCATTTCATTTACCATAAAATAGAGTGTCACAAAGAACTTTAGCGCTATGCATTTTCAGGTTAAAAATGGTATTGATAGCATTGTTACATCATGCAGATCACTTCCCATTGAAACCAATAGTAAAAGCTGTAGTTACACTGCACTGTGTGTTATACACCACAGCATTTTATCTTTCTGTATATGGGACAATCATTTTAGTGGGTAAAATTCTAAATGTGACATTGTCTTCCCAAATGTTGTTGTTTCTCCTTTATTATCCATCGCTGTTTATAGAAAAAAAAATGTAAACACAATATTGAAAAATATCCAGTTTAATGATTTTGGGGGTTATTCAGGAAGCTCCAAAGTGAGGCGAACACTACGCGCCTCACTTCGGAGCTTCCTGAATAACCCCCTTTGTTATTACTTTGGCCCTCTGCCCTAAATAGGTGCCTTTTTATTTTACAAAATTGTCATCAATTTCCCCAAATACCTTGCACAGTATTTTGTGTGATCTTTCCAGTCTCCTTTTACATTGACATTTTTGGTATGATTGTGATGTTTGTAGTCACACTGGGTACAGTACCAATAAGAAACAACATTAGTCAATATTTTCCTACAGCAATCACTTCTATGCACATTATGCCAGAATAGCATATGCTATGCTGCTACTGCCAGAATAGCAACATTGGTATATTCATAATAGTATAATTACAATGGCAGCTCCATGCAACAGCTTGTACTTGCATGTAATCTGCATGTGAGATGCATATTTGCATTTTGTCCAAATGCATCTGTTAGAACAGTTTATACAAGAGAAGGCATGTATGGGCCAAATTTAAGTATTTTTACATTGAGTATTTTCAAAGGTACCAGTTCCCATTCTTCCAAGTCGTATTTTTGCCATGGGTTTATGCTTGGCAGTCAGACTCTGGAAACAGACTCCATAATTATGACTTTCTTGCAGAAGAGAGGCACAAAGCTGATCAAGCAGATTGTGCTCTTGGCTATTGTTCAGACAATGAACCTATTTAAAATTTAAAGGTATGTTTAATAAAGGAGGAAAACATTTGTGACAAAATATTCCAGATATTTCTACAATGATAGCTCCAATCCTATGCATATAGCGTACAGGAAATGTTTTTCTTGTTAGGAAAATTAATTTTTTTTTTCAATTTGGGGGATATTTATCAACCTTTTTTGCTGATTTTTACAGGTTCAAACAACTTTTCAATGCAAAAAAAAAGCATAAAATAGTGATTTCATACATGGTGAAAAAAGCATTTTTAAATAGGTGATACCAGAATAATAAAATAAACACTGTGGGGGTCATTCATTAAAGTGCAAATTCGCCTAGTATAGTGACTTTGTGTCTGTTCACGTCACTATGATCAGGAAGACGCAAATTCTCTTCTTCTTATTCATGGATAGCATCAGACATGGTCGCATGTGTAGTGCAGTGTATTCAGTCGCAAAATAGTAGGATGAGAAGTCATATGACGTGAGACAAATTCCTCCAGTGAAGGGAAGTGACGTCAGTCTCAGTATATCTCACTTTGTGCCTAGTTCAGGTTTAGTAGTAGACTCATTTAGTCACAGTCACCACTGTTACTTTTGAATGAATTGTCGCCTTACGGAACACTGGACTCTTGCTATCAACCCCTTAATTTGTTACTCTGATGTGGTGAAGGCAACAGGTGAATTCGGAGCAGAATCCACTCCTTCAACAGACGCCGTCACGTGCTGAATAGCCGAATTACCTGTGCACATGCTCGCAAATTGATGCAAAGAGCTCTGTAAGTCTGCGACTGGAGTAAGTGTCAGAATTGGTCGCAAATTTGTCACAACGCACAATTTGTTAAATAAGCAGGGTTGGAGAAGTCATGAAAGAATGCGAAAATTGACATTTATGCGACAGTTCACCCTTTAATGAATGACCCCCTGTTTCTCCAGCATTAGGCCATCAAAA
>WMED01007157.1:0-17850 GCA_019650415.1 Pipa parva
GGACTGCCTGCAGGTATTCTCCACCCTGTGCAATGAAGAGCCAATAGTTAAGTTCCACCCTTCACCCAGGCCTGGAACTGAGGACCACAACCCACTAAGAACAGAGTTATTTATAGACTGGGTTTACTCCTCCCAGCTATATTCACACATACATATCATATTTCTATAAACAATAATGCATAACCCCAGTAGATGGTGCTAATACCATACTCCTGGGTATAACACTCCATATACTTAGCTGGCATGATACAGTAAATTCATACTTTAAGTACAGTACATAATAATGGTAGGAAATGGAGCAATACCATTTCCATTTCCAACAACTGCAATGTGCTGCAAATTACTAGAGCTTCAACACCATCAATTTATTTCATTTGAGCTCCATTCATTTAGTGCATCTTTCATTTTTGGCAGTCGTATGATCAAACGACCCCTACCTACATATTTATGTAACAAAATAAACTAGTGAAAGATTCGTTAAACTTGAATTCAGTATCTAAATGTTAGAGAAATATGTCATCTCATTATTTTTAAAAGCAGAATGCAAGTGGGAATCAAAGAGTAATGATAAGTGTTTATTAGGCAGATCCTAAGAACCTGAAATATCTTTTTATATGAACAACGTGTGATATTTAGCTGTTTTGATTTTTGCATTAATACTGATAGAAGAAGTCATGACTAGGAACAAGACAAGCCTGGCTATTTCTTTTTTTCATGTGAAAACTTCCAATTATTTTGATAAACAGAATAAAACATTGTGTTTGTGTCATTTTAGCATTAAGCGGAATAAGTACATTGTATTTGCAGGGCACATTCTAAACTGACAAAAATCTATTTTGTGTAACATATGAAACATATATACAGAAATTAAAAGGATAATGTACCCCTGACTGCAATATATAAGAAAATAAAAAGTCACTGGAGGGTTTCCATTATCTATTTTATGTAGATCAGTGGAAAAACATGGCAGCTTCTAATATATTTATCATTTTATTAAATAGAGTATGCAATATATTATGACACATGCTTGACCTACTGTGCAGTGCAACTGGTGGTCAGTTTGGTGTGATACTGCTCACTGTATATCAGCACTCAGTTCCACTGCTCTGCAGCCCACCTAGTTGCATAAAAGCTAAACTGCACAGCAACCTACCTTCTCCGGAAGCCCTTCATCTTTTTGCCACCACAACAAAACTTCCTCTACTATCAAACTCTTAATTTTTCCCAGGTTCCATTAGCTTGTGTAAGTGTTATTGAAATGCTAATGTACATAGGGGTTAGAAAAACAGTTGCTTCAAACAAGATGGAGGAGATCCACCCCATTGCCTTTACTTATGTGTCGTGATCCTGCATGATCATTTATTAAACGCTGGTGGTGGCAGAGGATGTGGAATTCAGAGGTCTAGTAACCTATATCAACTATAACTTGGTTTTCATTATTGGTCAGAAGTCAGCATTGACCTTTACTGTATACCAGAGAATTCTGACTGATGATTGGTTATTATGGGTTACTAGACCTCTGCAAACAATTATCCCTGTTGATGAACTCCCCTGATTAGCATCTAAAATGTGTTTTGTTTCATCACAACACGTTCAGGTGATTTCATCAACAGGGCAATCATTTAGGCGAAATTCACACCAGTGTATTATACTAGCATAATACGCTAGTGTGAAAAAAATAGAAAAGGTGTATTTTTCTATTGTACTTACTAGCGACAGTGTGAATGCTCCCTTGGTGATCACAAAACTTCCTATGTGGTTGCATTTTGTGTAGCATATCATGCACCAGCCAAAATGAGACACACAGCGTTCCCGACCCAGCGTATGCGCATCATAGACTACTATGTCCAGATCTAGGTAAGTACTATCGGCTCTCATTGAGCCGTATTTTTTTTCTCACACTAGCGTATTATACGCGGCACATAATACACTAGTGTGACCCTAGCCTTACAGAGACCTATGATTGTTAGGGATTATTAGATCTCTGAAAAGTTTGCCCAGTTGATAAAATTCCCCTGGTTGTTTAAAAAATTTTTTTTTTTTTTAATTCTTCAATTCTGCATAACAAATAGCAGAAACTGCTAAAATAAAAATCTCCCAAGTAACTTTGTCAGAGAATTACAAATGAAGCGCAAATGGCCACAGTTTAGGCTTTTCATTGCTGCTGATTGTAATTCACTTCATCGCTCACGCGCTGCATTATGAGACAGATACGACTGGCAGTGCAAAGGTATAAAAGAATAAACACATCCCACAGCTTGCCCAGCAAACAGTCTAAAACAAGAGCTAAACCTCACAAAGTGAAGGATACTCAATCAATAAGCAAAAGCTTAAAGAAAGCTTAAACATGCAAAGAAAATCAGATTAAGAGTTTGAATACAGTAATTACTAAAATAAAATTATGTGTATTATAAAACACACCTCGTGCCTTTATTCCAACACACAGACATACATGTATTTATAAATAGCTGGTATTACATTGAATGAATACACTTTTTTTCATTTAAAGCCTATTAGAAGCCTCCAGCCTCTATAAAAGCATTCAGCTTGCAGCCTTGGGATTTTTAACTGGTTAAGAAACTCACTCCTCAGTGGCACTTTCTTTATAATTTACAGAAAAGGGTACATTATCTACTAAGCATTGTGGGGGCAAGAATAAGCCAAGGGTGAAGTGTAAAAAAAATAATTTATGAGACACAGATGCCAATATTTGAGTGAAAAACAGGTTTTTACCTGTGGTTTACTAAAGGTTCATTTCAGTGCAATAAACTTCTACAATGTACTTAACCTTCTCAGAAATTTTCTCAGAAAATCAGTGTTTAAGACTAATGTTAAACTTAACGCCTAACTGGATCCACATGACGCGCGAAGCAATGACGTCAGGCCGAAACGTTGTGCGTGACGTCAGGCCAGGGGGGTCGCGGTGTCAACTAGGGTGAGAACCGCTGATCTATGATAAACATTGGGGGTCCTCCTATTTTATAGGTATTCCTATGAATTGTATATATGATATGGATTCACAGTATATTTGTATGTACAGGAATAGTCTCCAACAGGGTATTTCCACATAAGTCAACACATTCTTCTCCATGGTATTTTATATTTCTAAGTATATCTGTGTCAAAGTTTCCTTTCAACTCAGTCCCACTTTCCTTCTTTAAAAGGTCAACCAATTTACAGATAATTCCAACTGTTTCTTTATTTTTAATTTCACTCTCTTCCATGAAATAAGTGCTACAACTTCAGCCAGAAATACATCCGATTTCTGATTTGGATCCAAATTTGTTTTTTTTTTCAATTTCTACAGTTCTACAATCATCCCCAACTATAGACATAACTGTCACCTTTATACAGAATACATAAAATATGGAGCTAAATAATATACGACGGCATGAAAAAAAGGAACTGGTGATTTTTTTTAATCTTTTGAATTCCTTTTAAATTTCTTTTAGAAAAAAAAAAAAGATCAAACTGTTTTACTGTGTTATTCACACCAAAAAGAAACATTTAGAAAAAAATATGAAAGCAGATCAATAGTGGTTGTAGTATTTAATTGGTGCAACCTACAGATACTGCAGGGTTGATTTTGTAAAATCCTTTAAAGGGAAGCTCATGTCAAAGGCTTGCTGGCATGCTGAATGGCCTCTTTGATAAACAATCACGCTTACCTTAAGACAGTAAAAACTCTGTCAGTGCACAATGTTAGACTTAGGCATGCCAGCCAGTCTGTGGTTTTAGCTGCCTTTCAAAATGGATGCTGTCACAAAACGTCAACATATCCTGATGTGCTGGCAGCACTTTGTCCACAGAATTGTATGTAAATTTATTGACGTACACGTGCACATACACTCTTCTTGACTATCCCACAGTCAAGAGCGCATTGCATTTTGATTGACTGAGCAGGTCAGAGTTCAAACACTTGGCCAAATATAATGCAGCTTGCTCTTGTGAAGAACTGTAAGAACACAGTGGAAGAAGCAGTGGGGAAAACAGGCAGCTTGGTATTCTTTAAGAAGCTGCAGTTGGAGGGTGCCAGGACCTGCCATGACTTTTCTCTGTGTCCCGATGGGCCAGTCAAACATTGTCTATGCTTTTTATTGAGGCAGGCAGACTCTGATAAAAAAAATATATTAGCAGTAATACCCACAGGTATGAGGATTAGCTTTGCAAAGAGCATTAGATAATGAAATAAATATTATTACTGCCCACATTTTTTTTAAAGACTAACACATTTACTTTAGTGAAAGTTTTAAGAAGATGAATGATTGCACAGCTTTTTATGGATGAGTGAATATAGGAAAGTCCTTCAGGATTCTGATTTAAAAAAAAAACTTTTTTAGAAAGTTTATTATTATAAGTTTTAAAAAAAAGTATCAGGTGAAGTTAAAGGGTAGTGTGGGGGAGGTGACATATACAATGAAGTTACAAAGAACTCTATGGTTTGGGAGACAATCCTGGCTAAACAATGAATCCATAAAGACTTTCTTCTGCTACTGAACATTTTGTCCATGTAATGCTGCAGGCACAAGAAATGATCATTTACATGGGTGTCGGCCTAAAAAAACATTATCCCTCTACTTTTTATCATGGGAAATGCAAAGTAGTTGCTTAGTAACAATGTGTTGTCTGGGAACACAGAGATCCTTACTGCATGGCCAAGTCAAAATAAAACCTCTTTGTGCCTGACATTTCTCCAAGATCTCCAGTATTAAATCCTTGAATTCAAAAAATGCTATTTTTTTACAAATGAACATGTTTTAGCTCGCTAATTGGAAATGCCAGTTATTTTCTGCATACTGTATCATGGATATTTGAGGTTTTTCTTAGCACGGTGTAATGGAAGTGACTGGCACTTAAGCAGTTAAAGATAACTTCAAGACTTCTCACATTTTTTCCATGGATGTATTAGACATTTGCAAATCATTATATAAAAAAAGTCTCTTTATTTAATCCATCTGTCTAGCAACCATGCACATAACACATTTTTTCTTACACAATTATCCCCATATATCTTTGTGATGTAATGCAAGCCGGTTGAATGATTGTCCCCTCTCATGTTGCGTTTCACTCAAAAATGTTCCTTGACATTTTTAGAAAATTACTTTGCAGCCACTCAGGGAAGACTTGGAAGTCAAAATATCATGAATATCTGAGGTGTAGAAGTCAAAATACTTGTTTCTCATTTGTTACATTGAAAATCTCATTGGACTTGATAAAGGGCGTAAGACCCGAAACATGTCATGTTTTACCTTCACCCAATAAAGGGTTGCAGCACAGCTGCCTGTGGGTGGTTCTTCTTTTCCATTATTTTTAATTTGACTCATGGTTGGGAGATTGCACAGTGCTCCAACGAAGAACCTGCGCTTTAGTTAATCATATCACCTATCTCAGACCCAGGGAGAACTTGTACAACATAGGATCTATATTGCTGAGGATGATGGGACCTTTACTTGTTTATCATTAGAACTGCAGAGATGAACTGCCATAAAACCATATCAGAAAAATAATGTAATTGTTGAGCAACTGCTGTACATTATAATTGCTGAATAGATGACTTTTGGATCCCACCTATGTATATTTCTCTGCAATTAGCCCTTTATCCAACACTGTATCTGCTGGGGGCATAATACAGTTTAATCTTAATGCTTCACATTTAGGTTCCAACATTAAGTCAGTATGTCATGTCCAATAAATAATTAGTAACAAGAGAAAAATTAGGCTTGGAATAGCAGTTGTATTTTACACTACATTGTATTTTATTATTTTCTCTATTTGATCCTTATTATGATGGCTTTGTGTTGTGGACCAGCCATGTACCAACTCACAAGGCCAGACCAGCATTTATATGGTGCAGGTCATGACCAGTGTTCAGTCTCAGTGCTTCGGCTCTTCAATATCATACTTCAATGTCTGTGGTTACAGTTCTGCTACTACAGTGATTTATTTCAGCAGTTCTCATGTTCTGTTCCAGCACCTTAGTGAACCTATATCTTGTCAGAGTTCTGGAGTTTCTGAGTCCCAGCATCTTCTTTACAGTTCAGCAGTAACTGTGACAGCAGCGCAGTTTACAGTTCATCTGGACCATGAGCACTTTAGACACAACACCCTGGAAATAGCCACCACAAACCACACTGTGGTAAAGAGGATCTACATCTGATAACCCTTATGGTGTTTCAGTTAAGCTACAACTTCCTACAAGCCATTTTGGGTGTCACATTTTGTGTTTGTTTTTATGGTAGAAGCAGTTATCTTTTAAAATAAGCCTACAGAAAGTCCAACACAGACCAGTCTACAGGTGGTGTTCTTTGCCAGATCTTATTCGATGCTCTAAATCCAAGCGGGTGAGACATCATTCAGAGGAATGGTAATTTTTAACACTGCAGAAATAAGTCTTGGTTCTCCAGATACCACTTAATGACTGTTATAAAATCATATATCAATCAAATATGGAAATCAGAACATTTCCCTGGATCATGACCCCATCTCTGTTTAATTAGGTCATAACTTGTAATATTTCCACACTCAAGGAAGGCATCAATACCCCTTTTGAACTTATTTTTCCTGAATTCACCATGACAGATTCCTTAGGCATAAACTTCTATAGCCTCACTGCTCTTACAGTAAAGAACCCCATTTCTCTGCTTTTGACGTAGAGGATGACCCTATGTTATCTTTACAGTCCTTGGTATAAATAGATCATAGGATAGATCTTTGTATTGACATTAATATATTTATACATGGTTATTAGAGCACCTCTAAGTTATCTTTTTTCTAAACTAAATAACCCCAAATTTGATCATCTTTCTTAGTACTATAGTTTACTCATTCCATGTATTCCTTTAGTTGTCTGTCTTTGAACCCACTCAAGCTCAAGCTCAACCACATCTTTCTTGTGTACTGGTGCCCAAAACTGTACGCAATACTCTATGTACAGTCTGAAATGTGATTTGAAGTGAAGTGTAAACAATGTTTTTGTTGTGGGCATCTTATGCCCTTTTTGATGCACACCATGATCTTATTGGCCTTGGCAACTGCTTCTTGACATATTTTCTTTTCATATCTGTTTTGCCAAGTTTTTCCCATTAAGTAAATAATATATTATTTACTAAATACATGTCATGTATTTTCATTTCCCATATACATAACATATACATTTATCAGTGTTAAGTCATTATCAAGTTTATGTCCATCCGCCAACTCATTAATTTGTTAATAGAGTGTAGTCCTCCTGTGTGTTAATTACACAGTTTAGTATTGTCTGCAAAATTCTAGATTCTGGGCCAGTGTTACTGGTTTGTAGCTGAGCTGCAAAAATAGTGTCCATTGTTTAATGTGGGATAATCCACACAGGCTAATTTGTTTTGCACCACAGACAATACAGAGCTTAATTAAAATCAGCTCACCTATGAATTATCCAGTTTGGCCCCAGCCTAAAGAAACAGAGACATATTTATCAAAGGAGAAAAGTTTTTAACTATTTATTTAACTACTTTTTTTGTAATCACCCGTTTATCAAAAATAAAAGTTTAAAAAGACAGAAAAAAAATATAAATTTCAGTTGTCTTGATATTTAATTGTACCAATTTTTAAAAAAATGACATTTTTGTAATTTGGCTCACTTTGCCTAGTTTGCACTGCAGAACTACAGGAAATAATAAGTTTGACTGTGTTTTGATGTTAATAAATTCAGAGAGAGAATACAGAAAAAAGACGTCCCTCACTGGTATATAAAGACACAACTTCCACTTAGTCCGGTATTTGTCAGCACAGTATCTATGTCCACATAGAAAAAAATCAACAGGAGACAGATTTCTTCATTTTCTGTTATCTTTGTATGTTTTATGTTACTAACATCTACAAATGTTCCATTCTCCTGGGATTTTCATATTGTGCTTCAGATGTTGATCTATAAAAGGGTTCAGGATGGTAGCATATGCAGAGAATTCATTTATCGGCACAGGTGGAATCTATGGGTAACTAAGGAAAAACAGTCACTGACAGCAGGTCTCCATGGTTAAGAATATTTATGGCTTCGGTGGTCAGTGTATCACACGATCTGTGTCATCTTTGCCAAGGGAGCTTCAAACACAAACAACATTTTGAATTACCCTCTGTGGAAAACATTGTCAGGCTGTGATCATATCATTCAGGGTCATCATAACTTCCCCCATATACTAGAGCGAACACTGATACATAGGGTATCACAGAAATATTACAAAGCAACTCTTGTCATTTTATGCTACAGCTCGCCTCCTAGCATTTGGTATTTGCCTTTCTATAAATTGCATTGTTACATGTAGTATTAGTCTTAAATATTTCAGTGTTTTCCTTCTACTGTTCACAACTCTGACCCTATTATGTTGCTAATTGTTTGAACAAATAAAATCCACCCATTGTTAACAGGGTGAGTATCCCTGTGGGAATAAATCCTTCTGTTGTCAGACACAAGCATTAGACTGATTCTAGCTGTAGGCAGACCAACCTCCGTATCTATAAATACAGCAATAATAACAGTTCAGCCTTTCTGTTATTCTGTGCTTCCATTGATAGCGGCTGAATCTATTTGAGAAAGACTTGAAACTAAATTTCCTAGCTAGAGGCGATAAGAAACAAGAACTGCAGAAACAATATGAAAAATCTGTTCAGTATATACCACTGGGATTACCAAAGGGTACATTGAGGAAGGACTGTGAAGAATATATTTATTTCTTTTACAACAGTCTCCATTCTGGTCTCGGAGCAGCAATAGCAGAAAAGACTCTGCTGCTGGTGAAATTGTGAACAGAATAAAAACCTCAATGATGTAAACAAGGCTATAAAAAAGCAATTGTTGCAAGTCATACAACAAATTGCAAAAAACTACAGTTTGTCATTACAGGGTTGCTGCCAAGAGGTGTTCCTTATAGCAGAGGTAGCAGACATTTTAGGTCCAATTACAAACTTGGCTGTGGTAAGCAACGAATAGTTTTAGCTCAGGGTTGTCAAACTCAAATACACAGTGGGCAAAAATTAAAAACTTGGACAAAGTCACAGCCCAACCTTGATATTTACTGAAAAAATTAATACAACTGAGGTATCAGATTCTCATCCGATATAACGATGAACCTTTTCATATAGGTCTGTCCTTTACATTTGTGAACAGAAGGCTGGACTGAAGTAACTGCTAGCCTGAGGTCCCTAATTAATTGCAACAGAGGAGAGGGAGCTAGTGAGTCCTAACTGACATGTCAATGCAACAGCAGAGCATTCTGGGATTTGTAGTGTTAGCAGTGCATGTGCTGTCTATCGGCGGGCCAGATCTAGTAGACATTTGGTATTTTCTCACCCCTTTGGTCTAGTAGACATTTGGTATTTGGACACCCCTTTCTTAGATGAATAGAATAATGCAACCAAATTGTCAGTTTCTTCAGTGTTATTAAATTACATGTGTATAAAAAAAGATTTGGCCATGACAACACAAAAGGCTAACATACAATGTGCCAGGTTTACAAAGGCATGTGCACATGTGAATGCATTTTTTGGTGGGTTTTGTATTATAAACAAGCATTTTATACCATGGTTTGATACTACAGGACCAATGGTAAATTCCAGAAACTCAGTGATTTCCCTGTTCCCATATGAACAAGCTGTGGGCAGCACAGCCTCTGTCTGTTTCATGGTCACACTTTTTTCTGTTCGGCACAAACAAAACATTGTTAATTGTTAGTAGCATTTCATAAGTAAAATAATAAAAAAGGTAAAAATCTAATCAAAGCATTCAATATTCTTAGAACGGCTTGGATACAAGTGTGACAGGTGTCTAAGACTCATTTTTTCATTATACCTGTATATAAAAAGGAGAGAAGAAAGGGAGAGACAAGACCTGTTGGTAATGGGAGGAGTTGTTTGGTCATTTTACTGCCATGAGTCAGTCAGTGGTACAAACTCAGGTTCATTATAGAACATGCGTGACATCATGCTGCAGACTGTCACTATCATTCTCTATCTATTATCATACCAGCTTCCAGTCACTGTATGCCTTCCTTTAAAGACTTCTCTGTATTAGATCTATGGGGGATATTTATAAAGATCACTTCTTTCAATAGAGTCGTCTTCCATTTTCCTTCAGTGTTTATGTTGATGATATTTTTTCTTATGGGGCTTTATAAATATCAATGATATATTGATATTTTAGCTTTGTTTAGCACTAATTCATTAGAATTAAACCAGTTGAATATCCTCTTACTCAAGAGCTCCATCTTGTCAGGATAATCTGGAATTTGCCAGACACCACAGTGGATTTAGCGCTGGCCCCACCCAAGGTGCAGAATTTAAGGGATTCACGGTCTTCACCTTTAAACCCTCGCAAGGAGGTACTGGGCTTTGCTGCAAGAGAATCCCCAGGTCACGGCCTCTGGGGGAGCCACCCGCTGATGGTGCTGAAGGAGTAAGAGGGAACTTCCGAGAACTGGGAAACACGAAGCCAGGAGCAGGCACATCAGGAAACAAGGACCTATAATCAGGCAATGAGGTAGCCAGCCTGCAGAGTATTTATAGGCAGAGCCTAATGGGGATTGGCTGGCAACAAGCTACCAGATGGGAGAAAACAAATCCAGTAATATAAGGCACCTGTGCTTGATGCGGAAAACAGGAACGAGCTGGACTGGAAACAGACACCAGTAAACGAAAGGAATCCAAACCCTCAAGTGGTTCTGTGGCATGGAGGAAAGATCACTGCCTGTGAAGGGACTGTCTAGGGTTTGAATCCTGGGACTGGAGTAACCCCTGTGTTACACAGCTATATAGAGTTTTAAGTAACTATAACTGGAGAGCTAGTGTGACATTATGTTTGTGTGATACACATCAACCCCAGGGATTCAGCCTCTGAGGCAAAGTATTCGTCTTACCTCTTGGAACCAACAGTTGTTTGCACGAAAGACATTTTTATTGTGACCCAGATAATCATTCACCATTCCTGGAAAAACACAGACACAGAACTACAAATCTGAGGTTAAATGCATTGGTTAGCTGGAAGGATAACTTTACACACAAAAACATCTGTTGTGGAACTTGAAAAGGCAGCTCATGTTACTGTAAAACAGTTTAAAACACACTTTCCTATTCACAAGCAGAGACTGCAATACTGAGGATACAAACAAGGGCATATGGACAGTTTATCTAAGCACATAAATTACATATCTCCCTAGCCAAAAGAAATTAATTCAATCCATTTTTCACTGTTTGGTTGGAGTATAAACACTTTATCTGCAACAGACATTTTCTGGGCATTCTTACCTTTTGGAAAAAATTATCTGGGAGTAGAAATATAAGAGCTTTGGCAAGCAAAACAATAAAATCAAATAGCCCATTTTTTCTTGCTAGAAAGGAACCTTACCCATACATAACATACTAAAATATATTTCATTTCATGGAAAAACACACACACAGCTCATGATGAAATTGCTTAAAATGGAATAGCTGTATTATTGTTGATGTTCTCATATAATATTATTAATATCAAGTACCATTTATGTCTGTTGTTTGGTGAGAAAGAGATACATTTTCTTGATTATCTGTTGACAGGGTCCATTTTTTTTATAAACCTTTTTGACACTCAGTATTTCTACCAATACGCCTACAAAAAGAATCTCCTTCAGTGAACAGCATATCATAGCAGGAAACCGTTTAACAAACTTTACTTTGAGTAGTTCAAAATGTCAATTTTCCAGTGCTGCATTTTGTGTGACACATCAAATGGGATTGGAACTTCTGGTCCATTACTGAAGAGTGTTATGGTAGTTCTCCATGGCAAAGCTTGTAATGTTACACAGCAGATGTTGCATTCATTGTAAATTAAAGCTAAACTGTAGAATCTTTGCCTGACCCTGAGAAATGGCACACAATCCCTGACTCAATATTTAAAATTCTTAGAGTCAGATTAAGTCCCTGAAAATCTGCATATATACATAGGATGACATTATTGTGTTCTGCATTGGTTGGACATTACAACTCAGTTGCATCTCATATGTTGCAAAACACCACTCAGAAGCTAATATCATTTTATTGTGTAGGGAGTTAAGGCTTTTCTCTCACAACTGATGTTTACAACACATTTATTGATAATTGTCAAAAGAGAGAATTCCATTGGTAGGAAGGCCTATTTATGAGACATCGCCTGGACATTTCACTTAATATTGAAGTTAAACAAGATTCTGCACAACCAGTGGAGGCATTGTCTTTGTTAATCATACTGGCTTGCAGGAGAGGTTAATGTTGTTCAATGAGAAATATGTCAGGTTGGAGACCTGTTAAATGCATTGCTGGATTAATGTGGATCTTCTCATTGGACAAGAAGGGTCATAGAAGTATTCTGTGTAGTTTCTAGGGAAAAGCCATCCCTAGTAGACCATAAATATGGTAGAATCCCTTGAAAAGCTGTTTTGAATGTCAGGTACAAGTAGGGTATAATGTCAGATTATAATGGTTAGAAATACCTGTTTTTTTTATGACCAGAAAGACTGGGGAGTTACAAAGAATAAATGTGTTAATTGACAGGCATCAAAATTCAGTTTCTTTCAAAGGAGCAAACCATGCAGATCCCCATCTTAGGCTAAATACCGTAATACAGTGGGCAGTGGGCAGTGCGGTGGCTCAGTGTTAATCACTGCTGCCTTGCAGCACTGAGGTCCTAGGTTCAATTCCACCCTGGACTTTATCTGCATGGAGTTTGTATGTTCTCCCCGCACTTGCGTGGGTTTCCTCCGGGCACTCCGGTTTCCTCCCACAATCCAAAAACATACATCTGTGTGTGTGACAAATTAGGGAGACTAGATTGTAAGCTCCATGGGGGCAGGGACTGAAGTGAATGATGAACCTCTGTAAAGCGCTGCGTAAAATAGTAGCGCTATATAAGAATGAATAAATAATAATAATAAAATAATAATACATGGCAACATTCGTAGATTATTCCTTTTCTTTTGAAAACTCCAGTATAACAGACACCTGAGACCCAATAGGAATAACATCAATGCATGTGAATAAATAAAACAATGATTTTCTGCATGTCAATCAATCATTAAAGTCCAACTCAACACATTTTATGTGCTTAGTTTATCCACTTTATCAGGAGGAATTAAGCAATTGTACTTCTATATAGGTCTAACGGTTGGGTTACAAACCTGGTAGGTTGAGTATTATTTGCATGATTTGCAATGTAAAACATTGCATAAATTGTATATGGTTGCTTCTCTTCTCTGGAGAAGCTACTTTTAAACTTTCACCCAGGTAACATTGAAACCTAACTAGCAGCTTCAAAAGTCTTCATAAATTTATGGCATGCTGCACACTGGTTAGAACTACATGACTCTACTGGAAAGGATCAAAAAAGTCCAAAACAGATCCGTCTAGTCTTCTATTTATTTATTTATATAGAGCTGACATCTTAAGCAAGATATCAGCATTGTATAAACTTGGTGATTTGTGCTTCTGTGACACTCCAAAAAGCCAGTTTATGGGATTTCACTTTCATGGATCACTATGTAATACCTGTGAAACGTTCCATATGGTTTCATTTTCTCCAGCAGAGGTTAATTTGCATACATTTTGTCTTAAATATCATTACCAACTCTTTGCATCTTCATAAGTTTGAAGAGAACTTTAGCAAAACACACACCCATGGCATGACACACTGTTGAGGGCCAAAAAGTCTAAACCAGTTCTGTCTAAAGGTGAAATCTTTTTACCAGCTTTGTTAATCTCCGTGAGTTTGCTGAGGTATTTAGTGAAAGAAACTTCTAAGGCATAGCATACACTGGTTGAGAATGTCTTTTCCTCAACCAATGAGGACTCCAGTGTTCGAACCAGATTTGAGTAGAGGTTGAGTTACACACTAAAATGTCAGTAGGATAATGTTTGTAGAGATCTCTTTTATTCTGAAGTGGCTAAGATGCTTTTATTTTCAATGGAATATTGCTGTAATTCTCTACACCATTATTTTAAGTAAGTCATTTCTATGGCATGTCACCCACAGGATAGAGATATCTGCCCTCTACTGATGGGGATCAGAGGATTTTAAACTAATCTATTTAGATTATTTAAAGTGCACCTTTCACCTCAAAACTCTATACTAATTTATGTTCTACTAATGAAATAAATGTTTTTGTAACTATATATTAATGTACCTTTATACAGTGTTTCTCTCTGTCATCTTCCCTGTCAACCTGCCTTTTCTTTCTGAGTCGGATTGAGCTGGGATAAATAATGATTGACACTATAGCTCCTCCAATCCAATCCCTTAAATCACAATATAGTAGGGATCGGATTGGAGGAGCTATAATGTCAATCATCATTTAGCCCCGCCCAACCTGACTTGGGAAAGAAAAGTCAGGCTGACAGGGAAGATGACAGAGAGAAACGCTCTATAAAGGTAAATTTTTTAAAATACATATATATTTACAAAAACGTTTATTTAATTACTAAATCCTAAATTAGTATTAGTTTTAAGGTGACAGGTACACTTTAAGTGAAGGTTGGAAGCTTGTGCAACAATTTAAAATGCCAGCAGGTGGGGTGTCTTTCACAGAGCTTGGCTTGTAAAAAATGACAGCATTTCCAGCAGTGGTTCATTTTGTCCTCAGTAACATTGCCTTAAGTCCCCATACAAGTTCAATAAGTCTTTGTGAGATTGATGAGAGAGTCATTTATAGGCAATGTTATACTACACTACACTACACACCATACAATGATCTATTAGTCCTACTCTGTAAAGCAAAAATTTCAAATTATTCATTTTTTTTCTTCTGTAGAAAATATTTTGCACATGTTTCCCAGGGAGCACTGCTTTAAGTCTGCCTATCAACTCTGTCAGTCTTTATGAGTTTGCTTTGAAACTTTAGTGTTTGCTGGAAAAGCAAACACGTGCTAGAACTGTAAAGAGGTGAACTAGAAAGACTAGTTATAATGTACAGCACCTAAAACAAAATAAAAAATACATTAAAAACTTTAAAACAACTTACAGTGAACCCTTGAAACTTAGTCCAGAAATTGTAGTCTAAAAAGGATTTTTATGGCACATTGCTACCACCGAAAATAGGGCCAATCCACCAAAATGTCTTGGTGAAACCAGATGGTCGAATCGCCACCGACATCTTGGTAAGGTACGAGATATGGTGGAAGTGCGGGATGGAAATAAATGGAATAAAAACAAACAGAGAAAATACTCCCCTAGTGTGATATAGTTAAAAATATATTAATAGATTACAAAATCACCTTAAACGTGTAAATGATAAAAATTATTAAAATGTGTGAACAAAAAAATAAAACTACTTGAATTAAAAAAAACAAACAACAAAAATAAAACTAAATAAATGATGTGAGTAGCAAACTAAACATGGAAAATGTTACTCAGGGGCATTTCCTTAATTCTACCTTTCAACCACATAGGCCTCAATGACAATTCTACCTTTCAACCACATAGGCCTCAATGACGTGAGGCTGATGGATTTTAATAGTTACTTCAGTGGGACAGCACACACTGGCTGGAACTGTGTACCAGATATTGACAAGTTTTCCAACTTGCTTGCAAGGTCTTCATGGGTCTGCAGAAGACTTTATTAGAAGTTTATTTTCTGTCATAAAAATTGTTGAGGACTACCTTCTATCTGCTGGCCCTTGTAAGCAGAACAACAATTCCAGATGGTTCTTTGTTTTTTTCTTCTGGAGAAAATAATTTGTATATTTCCCCAGGGACTATTGTCACAATACCATCTCTGTCTCCATAAGTTTGCTCTTTTAAAAGTCACTTCTTTGGCAAGGCACACTTGAAATGCTCGCCCTTACTGAAAGATCCCCAGACTGAGCTGAGTAGGCATGGTACACTACGCTAGTGAGAAGCTAGCTAGATTCTGTCAGTAAGACTTTAGTGAATGTGACATGTGGGTAGTATATCAGTCACTGGGCTTGTCTTGAAAACATAGCAAAATTTGCACATGGTTCCTTCTCTTCATGGAGAAGCGAATTTTAATATATTTTTCAGGGACCATTGTTTGAAGTCTAACTACCAGCTTGGTAGGTTTTTATACATTTGCTGAGGGCTTGAATGAAAGCCACTTCTTTGGCACTGCATGCACTGGCTAGAACTTTTTCTCCTCTACTAATGAGGTCTACAATGTATGAAGCAAATACTGTAAGTCTACAGGTGGTGTTCTTTGCCAGTAAATGCTTGTGTGACACTTTAAAAAGCCAGTGGGAGATTCATATTCCTAAGTCTTGCGAGGTAAAACATAACAATGTTTGGAGAGGACTCTTTGGTACTACACATATATCTTCATGCATTTCCCATACAGCATAAATCTGACTTAAAACTCTGTTAGTATCCTTGAATTTGCATTTGCATACTGATGAAGACTGTCCATCAATAATGATGAGAATCAGTAAATTCCAAAACAGATTTGTCCAGGTGCAATGTTCTATATTAGTGAAAGCTTGTGTATATTTTATCGTCAATATTGTCTGTTGTTAGTAAGACCCTCTATCCTGTCCTATATGCTAAATGGGTGGATGAAACTAGCAGTTTAGATCTATCCTGATGCATCACGTTCAGCCCCACTCCTCCTTTAATTTAGAGGGGAATTCAGGATAGTCCGAAGTGAGGTGCGGAGTGTTCGACTCACTTCGGACTGACTGATATGCGCTCTCTGATGTACTGCACGTGAACATCAGCGAGTGCATTAAAGGGATTCCAGTCTCAGCGAGGCAACTCTTTTGCTTTCGCTGAGACTGGAATCCCTTTAATGCGCTCGCTGATGTCTGCGTGCAGTACATCAGAGAGCGCATATCAGTCAGTCCAAAGTGAGTCGAACACTCCGCACCTCACTTCAGACTATCCTGAATTCCCCTCTAAATTAAAGGAGGGGTGGGGCTGAACGTAATGCATCAGGATAGATCTAAACTGCAAAAGAGTTGCCTCGCTGAGACTGGAATCCCTTTAACGCACTCGCTGATGTCGTGTGCAGTACATCAGCAAGCGCATATCAGTCAGTCCGAAGTGAGGCGAACACTCCGCACCTCACTTTGGACTATCATGAATTCCCTCCTCAATCTCTGTGAATGCCCATGTAATAATGTTGCATTACATAGAGTTACATCACTGTTAGCATTTTATACATGGTTACATAAACATTTATAGTTGAAAGTAAGCATAAAACCAAAGTATAATACCCACACCTCCCTATGGCATAGCTGTATCCCAAATGTTCCCCCCCCCAGTTGATAAAAATAAAGACTGAGGTTGTAGAGATGGACTGTAAGTTGTTGCAAACATTCATGGTTACTTAACCAAGAGTGATTTTGTGAGAAGACAAGCATTCTATCGCTATGAAAAGAGTCTCCCCCCCAAAAAAAGAAACCTTCCTCTTTCAGAAACACACGCTTCAGTATTTGCAATATCTTGTGTTTCATCTGTACACAATAAAAAGAATGCTAGTTTTATGCAGAGCAAGACCCAAAGAACATTCCAGCTTCATCGAATCAAGTGATACGTCTGAAAGTTCCCTGAGCTGCAGAAAGCGGAGTTAAAAATGATAAATAGACCTCTCTTAGAGGTCTTTACAATTGCATTAGGAATCCTGGTGGACTGGAAAGAGCATACATTTACATACATCTGCTATCCAGATGCCAGGAGGCAGGTGTTAGAAGATGGACTTTTTTTTTTTTTAAACTCCCATTTTTTTTTTCACTTTCTACAAAAGAGAAATCAATGACTTTAATAAAGTGACTATTGCAGCAGTAGAGATGGGTGACATTTACATTTTACTCGAAAACAGTGTCTACATATTTCTAAAACTAGGCAAATTGCAATTATCCACACATTTA
>WMED01007158.1:0-17849 GCA_019650415.1 Pipa parva
GGCCTTAACCTGTAGGTTGTAGTTATCACATAGGTAGGATCTGTGTTTATTTCATTTTAATACAGTTAGAATGACATACAGCCCATAAAGGTCAATGATTCAATTTTAGTTTACAGCATTTATCACTTTTCATGTGTACTTTTTATCTTACTGTTATATTATATGTAGAATAAAGTTACTTAGAATGTTCCCTTAGTCTTCAAAAATGCTAAACCAATCTGGAAAAAAATATCATTGACGTCAAGACACCTGATGAGTAAGCAGATGAAATTGCTGATGTTGATTAGAGAACTTATATGAACATCTAAACTTTTAGATTTCAGTTATAGATCTGTCCGCATACACTTGATTTAACAGTGCATATTATGTTGCAGAGTTTAAACTTTATATTTGGCTCCTTTTACATTTAAGGAAATCTTGGAAAAGCAGTACATTCTTTATTGGTTTCTGTGAGATCCGCCACATAGAATAACTGGATTTAATGTATTTACAAGATCATCACCGCAAATACAATATCATTCAATGTGTGGAACAGCTGTTAAATGGAAACCATATTGACTGAAACACATGAACTCAAATACCATTATGGTAAACATTCTTGTATGTTTCCATTGTATTGGAGGTCAAGTCTAGATTTTCTGTTGTCAGTGTTTGAGCACTTTTAAAGCTGTAATACTTGATCTGTATATACTGTATATGGCTAATTATATGAGAGCTAAAGTAAAACGATAAAAAAGAACTGTTAAAATACTTACCTTATATAGAGCTGATTGATTACAGTAATAGCATGAGCTGTGCTGTAATTGGCCAGCTCCCAATGCTTCCCCCGATGCATCTTCATAGCGCTGGCTGACTGGCAGCCACAGCCGCAACTCCTCCCACCCTGTTACACCACGGGTGTTTCAGGGCTTAAACATCATCACGTTCATTGCTGGGGCCAATTAGAATACTCCCCGCAATGAGCATAATGATGTAGAAGCTGGGGAATAAAGAAGAAGGAGCTGCACGCTGGCTTCTCAGTCAGCCAGCACGCTGTGCAGGAAGCATCAGCTGCCGGCTAATTACAGTACAGCTCATGCTGTGACTGTAATCAATCGGCTCTATATAAGGTAAGTATTTTAACAGTTGCTGTTTATTTTATTGCTTTAGGTCTCCTTTATGAAGTCCTGCAAAGGTCAGTTATTCTTTAAATATTTAATAAATAGAAATATTTATAGATTACAGATTGTGTTGATGGCATAAATTGTAACCAATACCTTTACATGCTCCAAATTATATTGTATTACAGAAATTCAATTTTTTATTTTGAATCTTTTCGAGGGGGGGAAATTGGCACTAGTTAATATATTCCTGTAAATGAAAAGCCTAATCACTGCAGGTAAATTTATCTTAATTTATTGGGTTGGAATGATCCAAAGTTAATCCTACCACAAAGTATTAAATGACAAAATCAACTCATGTACATCTCTCTATATCAGATTCTGAATATGCCCAGTGAAAGTCTTATGTAGTCCAAAGAAGCATATTCCACATATTAGAAAGAGCAAGCAAGTGAATGAAAAAAAGAGAAAGCATGACTCTCTTTTTTGAGGTGCACACACTTGAGAAATATTTATTAAATGACACACAAAAAAATTGACAAAATAATGAACCAAACTGAGACAGGTGAAAGGATAAAAACAATTAAAAAGACAAGCTGAACAAACACACTTGTAATCCCCATAAAAATCAATACAAGGCTAGTACAAATTAAATCATCAAATCAAAAAATTCAAAAAATTTTTGAATACTAACTAGCCAAAAGAGCAAGCAAGTGCACACTAGAAAATTGGATTATTGACTGACTTTATAAGCCCTTGTGTATTTTCCTGTCATTTATAAACCTGACCATAAAGAATCTATATAATTATATCTGATTGTAAGAATGTTCTGGACAGCTGTTATGGGGTCAATACCATTCTGTGAATTTAGTTAGCTTCCCTGTTATGGTTTACTTACAGTATAAGTGACTATGACTACTAGAATATAGACTAAAGAGTTGAGACGTTTATGTCTATAAACATATTCATTCTTTCTTTGTTTCCTTATATTTGGTTACATGGGGAGAGATCTGGTTGATTAATTTTTTGTTATATAAATCTAATAAACATATTTTGAGATTTGATTTCCAGTCTTTGCATCATTAAACTATAACTTAGCGGCCTGTAAAGTATTAGAATACACAGGGGATAAGGGGTCACTATCATAAAGATAGTCATAGCTACTGCCCCCTCACTATACATTTATACAGTGGGGTGGGGGGGGGGGGGATTTAAAAATAAACTATTCTGTTATGGAATCCACAACCCCACCCTGTGAAGTGGGTATGTCAGACCCATCCCCTTGCTCAATCACCTTGTTATTATGCTGCTTTACTCACGTTTAGTAGTAAAATAATGGATATTTTGCTCTTCTGCCAAGAATAAACCAAGGTTGACAAAGAACTCCTGCCAGGCATTCTGTTAATTGATTGGAGAAAAATGACAAATCCCAGAACAAGGAAATGGTCAAAGAATGGTATAGCGCCTTAGGAACTAATGTAATAAAAATAGTAATAAACAAAAATAAAATGAAATAAATTAAAGTCCCAATAAAAGTCCAAAAGAATATTTATATAAAATGTTCAGTGATCAAATGTAATAAAAACATAAATAAAATCGATGCTCCTACGCTTGTACCACAGAGGTCACCTGCTCCGTAACCTCGCGATTGAGACTGTTCAATTGGTTCTGAATATTCCTCGGCGAAATTTATTAAAATCATAAATTTTACCGATCGATCACTTCGTCTTTAATAAATTTCGCCCTGAGTCAGAGTAATGTGGCAGCACTAGATGATGGAAAATATACAAACAGAAGAGGGGAAAGAAAATACAAACACAAATGTCAAACACAATATATAGGTGGCAATTGTGTAGGACAAAAAAAAAAAATATATATATATGTATAGTGCACGTGAGGGGATACATCCCCTTTAAAAACAAAGTACAGTAAGTATGAATTTGTATCACACAGTGTGTTAAATTGATAAAGGAGAAATAGCTGGAAGGTGCAATCACAAATAGTCACGTATCCACTCTTTAAAAACTATTGTCCACATATCACTATTTGTGAAAATTAAAATGAAACCCTTAAATCCTAAAGTACAAATTCCCTGATTATTTAATTGGTGTAGCTCAATGGCGACTTCCTGCTGAAGCATCAAAGTAAGCAGACAAGCATCAGGGCACAGTTACATTTAACATTTAGCATTGCACATTGATCGCATTTTATCAGCTTATCTAGCTCCCCTGCATTTCCTCAGGAGAATTCCCACCCAAGTGACAGGTTCATTTTCAAGTAAGTCAGGATGGTAAAAAAGAATGAAACGGAATAGTTGCATAAAAACTGTTTAATACAGATAGTTCGCCCCATTTGTTGTATATTTTCTATGGATGAAGCATTAATAGCCATATTTTCTTTGTACAGTATGTCTTTGCTTTTTTGGAAAAAAAACATGCCAAAAAGTTACTGAAATTAACATTTCTAACATGATTATAATTGTTTTTCATGTATAAATATATGGGCAGAATAAAAAGTAAATACATTGTTAAAGTAGATTGAAAACATTTTCTTAAAGTTTGATAAAAATCAATAAAAACAAAAGAATTAAAAATAAAAAATGAATTGTTTGAAAAAATATATGGTAAAATGTTTGTTTGTTTTTTAAGACAGGACCCTGGACCAATTCAGTGGCAACCACATGCCTGGACCACCATATTTTTATATTTCTTTAATATTACATTGGAGCTATCGTCAAAGTATAACACAGAAATGCCATTGAGATCAGTTGGGGCACAGCATGGCTTTGGCACTGTCTCTGGGTTTATAAAGTGTACCAGTGTTTGCACAATTGCATGGTTTGTGGCATTCATAAAAGAGTTCAGTGGGAATGCACATTCTCCTTCACAATAGTATGCAGCATATCCCTCTGGGGCAATTATCCAGTCTTGCCAACCAAGATCACGGAAACTCACAAATAATTCATGCTTTTTGCAGGCTTGCTTTAAATAAGAATTATGTTTTACACTCATCATTCCTTCTGTAACATTAGCTGCAGGAAGATCATCTTGTTCCTTGAATATCTTGGCTCTTTCCTGGTTCCGGTGCTTAGAGTTGATGGATCGTATGCTTCGAAGATGGATTTCTGTGGATTTAAAAAATGCCACCATGAATGGCTGCTTATCTTGTGGTCCACTTCTTCCAAGGAGGCCCACCAGTCTAGGATTAACATTTTGCATATCCATGCTCTGTACTAAAAGCTGTAAACCCAGGTTACACTGAGGGTTTATAACCCACTTGTTACTAGCTGCAGTGATGTCAAAGGTCAACCATCCCTTTTCTGAGCTCCAGATAGTTTGAGTGTCTAATTGTAAAAGATTAGGATCTCTGCCTGGGAATTTCTGGAGTACTTGGTAGATGCTAATTTGAAATGACTCATTATTTTGAATGTAATCTTTATAAATTCGAAATTCAGCAGCAGTCACTTCTTCCCCAACTGGAATGTCTGTTAGATCAAACTGGAACTCATTGATGTTGCATTTCTGGTAGCATTTTTTATCATTTTCCACTAAATTAACAAAGCTCATAACCATGTCTGCACCTACAGAAAAGCTATTTTCTTGATGGCTAGTCAGTGGAGATGCTGTATTAGTGTAAATTGGACTGTTAAGGTAGGATACACCTTCATTATCTTCCTCTTCAACATTTATTGCATTGTACAAATCCATCATGAATAATGGTGCAGATTTATCACGCTCTGGTAAACGTGGCCTTGGCCTCTGCTGTAAACCTAATATAGACAAGATCTCTTTTTGAATTTCTCTGCGTTCATGACCCTTCAGCCTTCGTTGAATAAAACTAGAGTGGACTTCATTATCCAAATTTGCATTTGAAAATGTGTAGCACAGTGAAATGTAAAAACACAGAAGTACATATTTTTCTTTCTTTAGTACCAAGGCGTTCATTTTGATAAGGATCTGTTAGAAAAAAAATAATGCAAACATATATTAGTTCAATGTCAGAATTTGTTTAATTGTACAGTGCTGTGTAACCTATAGTGGTTCTTTTCAAATAAAAAAAAAAAAAAAAAAAAAAAAAAAAATATATATATATATATATATACTTACACTTAAAGGGTTACTATAACATATTTTATATTTTATTATTTTGGACTGTGCTTTTATGTGAT
The DNA here is from genome assembly GCA_019650415.1 of Pipa parva. NCBI lineage: Eukaryota > Metazoa > Chordata > Amphibia > Anura > Pipidae > Pipa > Pipa parva. The sequence continues at coordinate 5,269 of WMED01007158.1, forward strand.
AAAAATATCACAGAGTTGTGTAAGGGTCATAAATAAATATCACAGAGAAAGTCAGTATAAACTTGTTCATTTGAAATTTAACACTATGGTGACATGTACTATATTGTCAGGCAAAATCATTCATATCAATATACTAATCAACTTTTTTATAATTAAAAATTACAAACTGGATTCCAAAAAAGTTGGGACAAATTGTGAATAAAAACTGAATGCAATGATGTGGAGATGGCAAATGTCAATATTTTATTCATAATAGAACATAGATGACAGATCAAAAGTTTAATCTGAGTAAATGTAACATTGTAAAAGAAAAATATGATGCTTCAAAATTTCACAGTGTCAACAAATCCCAAAAAAGTTGGGACAAGTTGCAGTAAGTGACTGGAAAAAGGAAATTGAGCATATAACGAACAGCTGAAAGAACAATTAACACTAATTAGGTCACAGGACAACATGATTGGGTATAAAAAGAGCTTCTCAGAGTGTCAGTGTCTCTCTGAAGCCATGATGGTAAGAGGATCACCAATTCTACCATTGTTGCGCAGAAAGATAGTGTAGCAATACCAGAATGGTGTTAACCAGCGTAAAATAGCAAAGACTTTTAGGTTATCATCATCAACCATGCATAACATCATCAAAAGATTCAGAGAATCTGGAACAATTACTGTGTGTAAGGGTCAAGGCCGTAAAACTCTACTGGATGCTTGTGATCTCCGGGTCCTAAAACGTCACTGCACCTCAAACAGGAATGCCAATGTCAAGGAAATAACAGAATGGGCTCAGGAATTCTTCCAGAAACACAATCCACTGTGCCATCCGCCGTTGCCAGCTGAAACTCTACAGTGCAAAGAGGAAGCCATTTCTAAGCAACCTCCACAAGCTCAGACGTTTGCTCTAGGCCAGGGGTCTTTTAAAATGGAGTGTGGCAAAATAGAAAACTGTTCTGTGGTCAGATGAGTCACGATTTGAAGTTCTTTATGGAACACTGGGACGCCATGTCATCCAGAACAGAGAGGACAAGGATAACCCAAGTTGTTATCAATGCTCCATCCAGAAGCCTGCATCACTGATGGTATGGGGTTGCATGAGTGCTTGTGACATGGGCAGCTTGCATGTCTGGAAAGGCACCATTAATGCAGAGAACTCTGTTCAGGTTCTAGAACATATGCTCTCATCTAGACATCATCTCTTTCAGGGAAGACCCTGCATTTTTCAACAAGATAATGCCAGACCACATTCTGCAGCAATCACAACATCATGGCTACGTAGGAGAAGGATCTGGGTACTGAAATGGCCAGCCTGCAGTCCAGATCTTTCACCTATAGAGAACATTTGGCGCATCATAAAGAGGAAGGTGCGACAAAGAAGGCCCAAGACGATTGAACAGTTAGAGGCCTGTAATAGACATGAATGGGAGAGCATTCCTATTTCTAAACTTGAGAAACTGGTCTCCTCTGTCCCAAGACATCTATTGAGTGTTGTAAGAAGAAGGGGTGATGTCACACAGTGGTAAAAAATGGCCTTGTCCCAACTTTTTTGGGATTTGCTGATGCCATGAAATTTTGAAACAACATATTTTTCCCTTAAAATGATACATTCTCTCAGTTTAAACTTTTGATCTGTGATTTGTGTTCTATTCTGAATAAAATAATAGATGCTGGCACCTTCACATCATTGCATTCAGTTTTTATTCACAGTGTCCCAACTTTTTGGAATCTGGTTTGTATTAGATTTTAGTACAATGTAACATTTGGAAGTAATACCATATTTCAGAAATTGTATAGATTATTGCCTACATTTCCCATGATGCACTGCATGGTGTTTAGTCATAAGATAAAATCAAATGTAGACAGAAGTCTTAGTTAACTTAGTTTGTAGCAATGCTATTTTCTAATACTATGTAATAATGTTTTCAGAACGTAAATGACTACAAATTCCATTGTCCTCTTTTGAAAAATTAACTCACTGGAAATGTACAGTGGCAGTTTGCAGGATGTAGAGGCATTTAACAGAAATGGCTTGGAGAAGATAAAGCATCAATATGTCCCTAATGATGTTTTTAAACAAGAGTGGTGGTTGCTTTCTAATGTCAAAATTAGCCAATTATAAGGTTAGAATTTACAGGAAGTTCCATGCACTTTCTGTGTGTAAGTGTATTATAAATATGTAATATAATTGTGCTGTCCTCCTTATGAATGTAGTGGGAATAATTCTCGCAGTCAAATAAACTCCTCCCAGAACAACTCACTAACACAGAAGCTATGTCCAGTTTTAGCTTTTATTGCTTGGGTGGGGTAAAACTGGGGAACATAAAGGAATAATGCTTTACCAACATATAGTAACACAGTAAAATATATAATAAACTGTACATTACAGAAATATATACATGTGTGTACCACAATAGAAGATAAGCTGTATAAACATGCAGGGCTATATATAGATGCAGTATATATATATATATATATATATATATATATATATATATATATATATATATATACATACACACATTCTAACTGCATATGGGACAGGCACTGGGGTAGTGCAAGCACAGGATAATGCTTATTAAAATATATGCTGTAACATGCTAATAAACATACCAGTACATAACACTATGGGGATCTGCAATTCTGGATGATGTTTAATAATATATTTACATACTAGCGATGCTGCCTTGGGCTCAGGTGGATATGGATGGATAAAGATCCTGCTATCTCCTCACTACACTTGGCAAATATGGCTCCTCAGGGGGCTGACTTCCTGGTTATGGGAAAAATATGGTGGCTCACAAGTAGCTATAGTAAAATGCTAAGGATGAAATTTATCAATCTCAGAAAGACCATTCTCGGTATTTCTGAGTTTACCTAGTGAGATCTCGCATTGTTCTTGCAAGAATTTTTTGAATTTTCAAGATCGAGTTTTTCTATCACAATTTTTCTACATTTTTGATGGAAAGGTAGCCATACTACTAATGTAAAGTATGGCAACCTTTCCATCAAAAATTTTGAAAAATTGAGATCGAAAACTCGATCTCAAAAAATAAAAAATATCTCACGAGATCTCACTCAGTAAACTCGGAAAGACCGAGAGTGGTCTTTCAGAGTTTAATAAATTTCACTCTTAGGGCAAGTTTCGGGTTTAATAACTCAGGAGAATGATTTGAAGTTTCTCCCGGTAAGTATCGCAAAATTTGCCTCGTGCGATACTGGTCATGAGAAACTTTTTAAATTAAATATATCCATGGAAAGGTAGCTATACTGTATGGATACAGTAATCATTCTCCCGATTAAACTCGGCTTTTTCGCACTAAAGTCTGTTAACTAGACTGCTTGCTATGGGAATAGGAAGGCCACTAGAGGGAGACATTACTATGGAACAGCAAACAATGAACAGACATGCAGAATAAAGATATGAATAAAACTTTCTTAAGGCATGACAATAATAGTAGCAGTGAAATTTTCATAGGTGTCGTGTAATATATAACCTTCATAATTTAAAGGAACATTCCAGCCTCCAACAGTTTTTGACATGTAATTGTCACTGTTAAATATGATTTCTGGAATAAATATTATATACTATTATAATTTTCTGTCTTTTGAATTGCTAATTGCTTTGTTACAGAAGCTTTTCTTCTGGTATTTAGAATCTTATATCTCTGACTTGATCCACAGGCTTAAGAAAAAAAAACACATTTCTAAAAGAAGCAAATGGGATTAACTATTTGTGGTTGCACACCAGCTTGATTCTGATTGGTTACTCAGAATTCTCAGTCATTTCTTACAATTTCCTGATTTAAGATTCCAAACTTAACTGCTAAAGAGAAAGTACACAAATAAGAGCAGTGTTGCCCAACCTATGGCCCATGGGCCATATCCAGCCTGCAGTCCGAGTTCCAAAGTCTGAATTGTTGAGTACAAGTGTGGATTCGCCAGCTAAAGACAGTCACAATAGACTGCTACTGTCTGTTGTAAATTTACTATGGAACATTGCCACAGTTGTAACTTTAACATTTGTCACAGTCACAACTTTACAAATTGTGACTTTGAAGTGGCTCGCAACACGCGTATTTATATGGCCGCCAGGATGAAAAAGGTTGGGCATCACTGAATAAGAGAATGAACTTATAAAAAATCTTATAAATTGAAAATACATGAAAATAAGTACATTAAATACATTGCAAAACTGTTGGATGCTGGACTATTCCTTTAAAGTGAACTTGTCAGGTCCACTTAACAGACTTTTTTATTAGGAAGCAGGGAGTTATCTTAGCTGAATGTTAAAAGCATTCAGCCAACACTGTAGTAAAAGTCGCAAACTCCCTCCTTCGATGCCTGACTTGAATCTCAAGTCAGGTTGGGTGGAGCTAAATGATGATTGACATTATAGCTCCTCCAATCAGATCCCTGCTAGATCATGATTTAAGGGATCTGATTGGAGGAACTTTAATCTGAGTCATCCTTTTAGCCCCGCCCAACCCGACTTGGGATTCAAGTTGGATATCAGAGCAGAAAAGAAGCAGGGATTTTGTTACTTTTACTACAGTCTTGGTTGAATGCTTTTAGCATTCACTTAAAAGAACTCCCTGCTTCCTAAAGTCTGTTAAGTGGACCTGCCCACTTTAAAGAGACCATCACCTCAATTTTCTGTTTAAATACATAATATTGAAACATGTTGATACTTCATCTTCTCCAAACCTAATCTCACCCAACTGCATCTTCATCACTCCGACTGCCACTGCACCCATCTGGTGGGTAAATGCTTCACGGGGATCATGGGATTTGTAGTCATATTGTGAAACATTACATCACAGTATTTCTATGCTACAATGACAAAAGAAGTAGTTAACCAGTGCTTCTGTCTACAACCAATTCTATCTTGGTTCTAAATACCTTGCACTGCAGAGAATATAGACATTAAAATCACCATACAATTTCTGATTCATGGTAACCGCAGCATGTAACATTTCTATAAAACAAAAAGGACAAATGAAAATCAATCAGTTCTTTTATACAGTCTTGTGATTGACAACGCATTATGGGAAATTTCTTTTTTAGCAAGCTAAACAATAGTACTACAGCGTTAACATGAGGAATTCTGATTAATGGAATGGTACAAGTTAAGAGTTGAAACTAGAAAAGAGTAAGAAAAAAATGTGTGGCCTCATGCTTTGACATGGCTTTGGAACTGCTACTTGACTATTCATATCCCTATACATTAGAGAAAGGACATTAGTCTCTCTTTATAACTTCAATAACATAGAGATGGGTTATGTGCCTGATGGCTGCAGTGTGAAGCCTGAATAAAGTCAGAGATGAAGTAAACAAAGACAAAAGAATCAAAGTACAGGCCCCTCCCACACAGATCCAGTTTTACACCAAACATAGAAGAAAGTGGAGTGTGATTAATATCTGGTTACCGAAAATACATATGTCTGTATAAAATCACAAGAGAAGCCACATTGTATAGACAGCAAACACCATTGTAAAGATCTCTAAACCAAGAAAAGGAATTTAAAAAAATATCTGAAATACTAGCGAATTTCATGGAGGGATACCTAATAGTAAGAGGCGATCTGAACACTCCATTAGAACCTCTCTTGGACACCTCAGAAAGCAAATCCAGCATATCCCATAATAGAATAGAATATACCAGTCCATCAATTTATTACATCTAAGAGACACATGGAGAACATACCAACCTGAATCTAAAGATTACATTTATTAGTCCCAACATAACACATACTCCAGAATAGACTCAATTCTGATCTCACAAGACCTCATTGAATCAATACAGACAACAAAAATAGACCCCATCACATGATTGGACCAGCAATGGTACAACTATCACTAAGGATAAAAGAAAACCCAAAAAGCTTTAATAACTGGAAACTAAATGAAATATACCGAAAGACTCACTAGTAATAGAAAATATAACTAAAGAGATAAAACAATATTTTGAAGAAAACACTACTCCAGGAACCTCAGAAACAGTAATATGGGAATCACACAAGTGTGTTCTAAGAGGTCTATTTATCAAATGAGGAGCAAAGAAAAAAAGAGAGCTAAACCAAAAAAAAAAAGAAAACATAATAAATGAAGTAAACACCTAGAACATAAGCTTTAGAAAGCAAAGAAAATACTGACAGAATTTACTCAACGGAGACAACAGTTCAACAACCTACTACAGACAGAGCCGGCTCTGGCTCTATTGGCGCCATAGGCGCTCCCCGTTCCAAACCCCCCCTCCCCCGGTCCACGCTGCCCCCTCCCCAGGCGCCCCCCTCCGTGCATCCACTCCCCGGCGCCTCCCATGCAGCCCCCCTCCGCGACACAATCCTCCATGTGGAAAAAGAAATAAATGCTAGTGGCGCCCCCTTGGGCAGGCGGCGCACCTAGCATTTGCCTACTCTGCCTAATGGCAGAGCCGGCACTGACTACAGACATACACAACAAAAGCTATTACCCTACTAAAACACAAATACTATGAACACGGCAATAGATGCCAGACTCTATTAGCCAGATCTTTAAAAAATAAACAATACAGAAATAATATAACAAAATTTAAAACAAAAGATGGAACAATAAATACTTCAACCACAGACATGTTAAAAGAATTTGAAATCGTTTTCAAAGTTATGTCAAATATCAAATGATAAACAAATTGATGAAAACAAAATTAAACAGTATCTAAAAAACTTTAAACTATCAAAGATCACCACAGAAATGAGCGATAAGATAAGTCAACCAATAACTACTCAAGAAATCCAATCAGTAATAAATCTATGAAATCCAACAGAAACACAGGACCAGGTGGATTTACAGTAAGCTACTATAAAAGCTTAGCCAAAAATCTAATACCACCACTATGTAAAGCATTTAATGAAATACAAAGTATAAAATCCCTGGCACCTGAATTATTATCCCAAACATACCCAGGATAGTCCAGTTATAAGCAGTTATCCATACTCTCTTGGTTGTCTACTACTGATCAATTTCTGCAGAGATTATCCCAGTTTTGTTCAGCACTGCCTTTTGATCCTATTATTGAGTTGTTGAGAAAAAAACAACATAAAATTCCTAAATAAAGATTTGTTGTTAGTGCTCCAAAAAGACCTTTAACTCTAAAGGTTGGTGGCTCTATTAGTGGGTGATTAGTCAGATCATTTGTATGCAGAAAAATGGGGAGGGCGTCTAATTAATAATTACAGGTAGATTACCGTATTTGCCGGTGTATAAGATGACTTTTTCACCCCCGAAAATCATCTGAAAAGTTGGGGGTCATCTTATATGCCGGCTGTCTTGACAGCCGACAACGGAGGAGTTCTCCCCAGCACTGATTAAACTTCCTGTGAGCAACAGGAAGCTTAATCAGTGCTGGGGAGAGGAATCGCTATAGCGCTCAGCTCAGTGCTACAGCACAGACATCCGGCAACAGAAGAGCTGGGTAAGGAGAGGGAAAAGGAGGGGGGCGAGCACTAAGATAGCGCCCCCCCCTCCTTCAGAGGGTAGTAAGAAGGGAGGTGGAGGGGGTTTGTGGGGGAAGCAAGTGTAGGAGGGAGTTGTGGGGGAAGCACAGAGTGGGAGGAGGTTTGTGGGAGGGGGAAGTGTGGGAGGGGGGTTGTGGGGGGAAAGCACAGTGTGGGAAAGGGCTTGTAGGGGCAGCATAGTGTGGAAGGGGCTTGTAGGGGCAGCACAGTGTGATGGTGCTCTGATAATCTTGGAGACAGGGAGGGCTGGGCAGGAAGGGAGAACTGACCAATCCAAGGAGGATTTACAGTATGTTGAAAGAGGGTTAGTCTTATATGGCGAGTATATCCCAAACTCTATATTTTAACTGGAAAAGTTGGGGGGGTCGTCTTATACGCCCAGTCGTCTTATACGCCGGCAAATATGGTAATTATATAACTAATAATTACATAAAATGTAAGATGGTGAACCAGACACTACAATCATCAATAAAGAGTAAAAACAATTCAGAGGCCTTTTTACTTTATTTTTGTATGTTTTTTAATGCTGGGAGCTCAGGTTCAGTAGTTTTATCTTTATCCATAGCTGAACAACATTTCCAGCCCAATGAAGAATATATTTTAACTTTTGTGGAGCTCATTTTGTTTTACAAAATGAAACAACACAGCACCACTATTAGGAACCATGTGTAGTAACTATTCAGAATGTTCTAATTCCTGTTCAATGCTTAGATTCTCAAACTAAACAGAATGGATTTGTTTCACTGAAATTTACTTTGTACTAAGCTTCATACCAAAAATAGCCTCTTTCTGACAGTTGTATGAACAATGCATTCTCTCTTTCAGATAAGCAAATTTGTGCACATTCCCAGAAACATTTTTCTGCACCCAGTGCCTTCTGTGCCTATGCATTTAACACAAGCATCTGTTGCCTGAACTGCAAAATTGATGTCACTTCTACAATACTGCTTTTATGACCAAACAGAAAACATCAACATCTGTTCCTGCATTTCCATGCAAAGACGTCACTCACCAGCTAATCTTGGGGCTTCTAATGCTCAAGCGTTTAGCACCAACATATTTACATACTGAATTCCATTAGAATAATAGACTTTGAATCCTAATGTCATCTATCACTGTGCTTAATTCACTTTGCATAATCCTTTAATCCTGTAACAGCAAGTCAAACAGAAAATTAACAAATGGATGCAAAGCAGAAATTCACTTGAATGGTTTGTTTTCACTGCTTCAAAAATAGAGAATTTAGCTTTACAAACCTATACCCACCGTTGAAGGCTCTTAAAAGGATATTACCAACAGAAAAAAATATAGTTTTGTTTGTAAAAAACAAATTGAATGAATTCTGAAAGAGATAGAGTACAATTTGTCCTTGCGTAGTACATTATTTGTCTGATTTGTTGTTACCAATATAACAATTCTCATACATTACAAATGAGATGAATGAGATACAGGCTAACCTTAGAACTGATAGACAGAATTTCACAGTCTATGGTGTTAGAACTATTTCTGAAGTTTTAAATAATTATCAACTCCCAGACCTCTTTATAAAACCCAATGGACAAACTTTACTGAGACAGCAAGATAAATGTCCCATAGTCTGCCACATTCCAGTTTCAGTAATCTCTACAGCTTCTAAGGGGGTTATTCACTAAGGTGCAAATTCAACTGTGGAGTTCTCAAACAGCGGATTCCCATAGCAAATCTGCTACAATTTCCCCATTGTAAAGTTGTGACTATTTTTTAAAGTTAATATTGTGACAATTTTCCCATAATAAAGTCACGACTGCAACAATATTCTCATTATAAAGATGCAACTGCAACAGTAGCAGCCTATTTCGACTATCTTGATCTGGCGAATTCACACCTATTCGCAACAATTCGGACTTTAGTGAATAACCCCCCAAATCTTTATCAGCAAAATGCTGATCCCTCAACAGTCAGCTGTATTGCCAACTTTTATCTCACCTGATGTGTATCCAGAGGGGTCTGTTTCCATGGAGCCAAAGGATACACTTCTAGTCTACCTACAATGGAACCAGACTATACTACTTACAATCCCCCAGCAGTAGAACCAGGTATGTCTGCTTTCAGGCTGCCTGCCATGGAGTCAGAAGGGTCTGCTTACAGCCTACCATGGACACTGAACAAATTTGTCTGTTCTGATACAAGGCTGACCATAATAGTTCATAATACAAATGTAACCCACCATCATATAGCCTTATTCTAAATTAAAAGAGACAAAATTCCAGGTCCTGTAAGTTTCTTAAGGATTGAAGTTGGATCTACAAAAACTGTCAAAAAATGGAAACTAATTGCAAACTGTCTTAAAATAACCTATCTATGACATACTCAAAAATGACTTCCAAGCTGAACAACACCTTTAAATAATACTTAGCACAAAATGTTGCTTTGCGGTGTAGCAAACAGTCGGTTACTTTGTCTGCATACTGTTGTTTGCTAAAACATTTCTTTATTTTATTTCTATAGCCTATGATGTGTTTACAAGAATAACTTCTAAGCAAATCTTCCCAGAGCAATAAACAAAGAAAAAAAATTATACATCTTTGCTATAATTCTAATAAGTAGAGGATGTGGCGTTTGGCAGCTCTATTCATATTTAATTGGCCATCGCATGTTATGTTGTTGATTTGTGTGTTTGCTTTGCAGGAATCTGAAATTCACTTATATTAGATGGTACTAACAGAGAATTGAAAGAATAGGTACAGATCATTCCCAGCATTATTTTATTTTGCTTTGGTTTTAGTCGCCAAAGGTCACTGACCCTTAGCAACCGCAAAAGATGAAGCAAAACAAAGTCAACTAATTAAAGAAAAAGCAACAAACATTAAATACAACGGACAGCTACAGACTGCCTGCCAATGCCATTACCTGCAATATACTACAATTCATTTTAGGAACTTTTAGTTGTAGGTATGGATGCAATCCTTTGTACAAAGTGTTCTGGGGTCTCCCAAGGTAAGTACAAAGAAACTGAATGACAACACTGACAGTTAGTAATATTTGAAAACAGAATCCTAATACTGTAAAAAGTCAAAGCTTTAAAATGCAGTGCTGCGTACAATTCAATACATGCAAGCATGCAATAAATACCCACTCCAAAGAGAAAAGTATTGCCCCATGAGTATGTATATTTTTATTTATAAAGCGCCACAAGGTTACGCAGCGCTGTACAATCCAGTAATAATACAGAAAAGGTTAAAGTGCGGAACAAAGAACAAGTGAAGTAAATTACAAGTATATAATCAAGAAAATACATCACTCTAAGTGCCAGGTCATGACTGAAACAAGATGATAGGGGTCCCTGCCCCATAGAGCTTACAATCTAAGTAAACAAGCTGTCTGATAGCCCAATAAAATATTGGGATTTCACTAACCTGGGCAGTGCAGTGATAGCTATATATAGGGGCTGGTGTTGACATGTGTGGAGAATGAGTATACAGATTTATTAGGATAAGAAGGGGCTAATTCTGATCTAGCGCAATAATGCAGAAAAGATGGATCAAATGTGGCATTTCCACTTTTCTGGTCCTTTAACAGTCACTGTACCATTTTTGTGTTTGAAGAAATGCATTTAATTTTTTTTAGCAAGTTATAGTTTATGCCAGGGGCCACACTGCCTTTTTTGTAGCTCAGCTGTTTTTAATGAGGGTCATTATTGTCTGTGTGGATTATGCTACAGGAAACAATAGACACTATTTTCCCAGCTCTTCTGACCTTACATGAAACATTTTCTGAAATAAAAACAGCAAGTCATGGGGCTATATATTTTGTTATAAAAACAGCCTTTATTATAATTATCGGGTGCAGTGTCAGTAAAGAAAAGCAGGCAAATCATTCCAAAGGGTAAAATCACTATGGGGGTTATTTATTAAAGGGTGAATTCACAGAGTACTGTAGTGACTTTGCGTCTGTTCACATCACTACTACTATCAGGAAGATGCAAATTCACTTCTCCTTATTCATGAAACAGTTAATAGACTTGTCGAACAAGTGGACAGTGTCGGATACTGTTGGGTGCATAGTGCGGTGTAGTCAGACATTAGAGGGATGTAGAGTCATGCAAAGTGAAGTGAATTCCCCCAGCGAAATATAGTGACGTCATACTCACAATGTCCCATTAAATGTTTATAAGTGAATATTTTATCTATTTCAATGTCAACTTGTCCCAAGGTCATGTTGCCACTTAGTCGCAATCTCCATTGTCACTTTTGAATGAATAGTTGCCTTATGCAACACTGGAGCCCAGTCATCAACCGCTTAAAGGAGACCTAAATCAAAAAAAAATAAAAAAAGTATTATTAAAATACTTACCTTATATAGAGCTTATTCATAACAGTCACAGCGTGAGCTGTACTGTAATTAGTTGGCACCCAATGCTTCCTTCACAGCGCTGACTGACTGAGAAGCCATCACCGATGCTCCTCCCGACTTGCTTCACCGGCCTCATACATCATCACTCTCATTGCAGGGAGCGTTCTCATTGGTCCCCACAATGAACATGATGATGTTTAAGTCATGTTTCACCCGGAGTGAAACAAGTTGGGAGGAGCTTCACGCTGGCTTCTCAGTCAGCCATTGCTGTGAAGGAAGCATTGAGTGCTGTGACTGTAATGAATTAGCTCTATATAATGTAAGTATTTTAATAATTCTTTTTTCATTGTTTTGCTTTAGTTCTCCTTTAAAGGGGCTCTATAGTGCTGATATAACGTCACACATACAGTACATACAGTATAAAACTCCTTAATACTAAGCAAATTGATGACACAAATAGTTAAAAAACATTTAGGGAAGAAATAATACTTGCTGTTTGCTTTCTTTAATTAGTTTTCCTGAGAGCTGAAATTTTCCTCCCCCCCAACCCCCCTTCCTCTTTCTGTTCTGCAAGTCAGGCAATGTGAGAAGAAAAAGCTGCCTAACTGTTATTGGTTAAGCAGTGGGGTGACCTTTTGACTGCATAAATTAAGCTTGTTTACAGGAGATTACAGAGGGAAAGGTAGCTTGTGCTCATGTGCTAAGTAGTATGTGTAACGGTACTTACCTCGGTCCCGGGCCTTCCTGGCGTTCCAGCACTGGC
>WMED01007159.1:0-17849 GCA_019650415.1 Pipa parva
GTTAACGAGCAGTTGGACAGGTGTACCTAATAAAGTGGCCGGTGAGTGTATATGCCCAGTCTAATACATATTTATGTAATTCCCTAAAAAGCCTATTTTGGCTGCAACCAGCAGAGGGAGAGAAAGATGACACAATAAATATGACACGTGACACAATAAATATCAGGATTTTTATCGTCAAAGTAACACATAGTAATAACTAAGAATCCAAATAGAAATTTCATCAGGACTTGATAAACAGAGGCTGCAAAACATTGTTTTACTTTGCAGCATTCATGGTAGTTAAATAATAATACAGTGGTACCTTGGTTTTCAAACGACTTGGATTTCAAACAAATTGGTTTTCAACCACGAAATTTGAGAAAATTTTGTCTTGGAATCTGAACAAATATTTGGAACTCAAACACCCGAGATGAGCAGAATGGCATTCGCAGCATCAATACAAGTCAATCTGCGATTGGATTTCTTATGGGATAAATTGTTTTGGTTCTCAACCAAATTTGGTTCTCAACCGCACTTCCAGAACGAATTGTGGTTGAGAACCAAGGTATCACTGTACTTCAATGTATGATGTCCTGTTTATGTTTCTATGAATGTGCAGTGGATGTTGCCACACATCTCAACACCAAAACCAATATATAAGACAGATATCTTTATTGTGTTTCTACTACCTTTCAGTGGTGTACATACAGGGGTCATGGAAGTCACGTTGATGACTGGGCCCTATGCTCCAGGTGGCCTGGCCACCACTGCTGTGACCTCTCTAGTGTGCGGGAGGGGAAGAGCGGGCCACAGTGCTGATCATGCACCGGGCCCGCCTCCCCAAAGTTCTGCCCCTGCTACCTTTATTGCAGCCCTAACAGGCAAAAACTCTAACAGAAGAAACAAGACATTTTCTTCTAAAATCACGGAAGCAAATCCACTTAAAATCAGCACTGCGTTGTCTAGAATAAGTTTGTGAAATTTTCAAAAGAAATAAAAGTCCCAGGTGACTGGCAACTGTAATACATTTCATGTCTTCGAGGAACTGTTAAAGGGCTAGTAACACCAAAAAAAAAAAAAAAAATCCCTTTTGGATTGACATGGCAGGTATTCAAATACAGCACTTGCAAAAATGTTATTTTTGATGTTAAATTCATTAATTGTATTGCTTTCTATCTGTCCTTATCATTACTGATTGCAGCCACGTTGTTAAACAAACCTCCCCCGATACTATTGTTTTCTATGATGCTTCACATCAAACACATACAATAGTAGCATGTCTTGATTAAATCTGCATTATATTTAAGATCTGCATCTATAACACGGATTTCGGGAGATCCGTCATTTGTCACTTACCGTGCAATGCTTTATAATATGTAAGGAACAGTATACACAGTAAGCAATGGTTTACTGAAATTACCCCCATGAATCTGAAATATTTCGTGCCGCACAGCTGCTCGCTCAATCACTCTACCATTCCATCACGCATGCGCGCTTTCCCTTTAAGCAAGTGGAACGCACGTTCATTCACGACTCGCACGCACGCACGCACGCTAGTAACGTCTTCGTACGCAAGTCCGTTCCGCGCCTTTCTTAGATTGTCCCTGGGCAGCTTCCGTCTGTCAGACATATTGTCCCAGAGGAGCCGGGAGAGGCCCTGACAGACCGGGGGGGCAGCATGGGTGAGAGCATTTAATATACAATACGCTTATCTACTGTTCGTCTAATGATACTTGGGTTATTAGAGCACAAGCTGGAGAGCGTCACTAGGCCGTTGTCAGAGAGTAAAAACTAAGAAGATGACCTGGTGGGGAAGCGTGACCCCACCCTAAGTGAGCGATAGTAGGGGTCGGAGTGATTTCCCAGGCGGTTGCGACACTGTGTAGTTTATAACTGTACCGATACTCCATGGCTTTCTGTTAGAGGAGCGGCGTCCTTGTACAGTTAATGCAGTGTAACTGGCGAGTGGAGGCCGCTGGTCGCACTCTAGTCTACACGAGCACTAGTGCTGCTGAGGGGGACATTTATCCACAGGTCTCCTCTGTACACCCGGGTATTTTATGTTTCTAGATTAGTCAGCTTTTACACCAGGCTTATTGTGCCACATGGTCTGGTTTCTTTCTCTACAGTCAATTGATTTGTAAGTGAATTTAAAGAAGGAAATGCAGCATTTAATGGTGGGCAATGGGACAGGCAGTGTCTGTGTTTGTTGTTTTTTTGTTTGTAAGTGTGTAACACACAACATAGTTCCTGGTTTTGTGATAACAAATCATTATATCTCTTGATCCATTTAACTGACTGGCAATTAACATTGTTCTCACGTCTTTTTTTTTTTGCTTTGTCCCTTAAATATTGTATGCAGAAAATATGTTGTGTGTCTTTGGCAATCTCGTTCCTTTAAAAGTTTTCAGTAAAGATTATAGCCAGCACACTTAACTTAAGCACCAGCTCATTTTATCTACATTCCTAGATGTTTAATCAGTCTTTTTCTATATGTTTATAGCAGTGTAAAATAAAAGGAGAGCTAAAGTCCATTATAAACAATTCATGTGTTGTTTATGACCTGTCAGGCATGTAAGATGCAGGATTTTCAGTGCTTCTCAGTGTGTTTGGAAGTACAGTATTGCTGTTTGGCTAATTACTTTTTTTTTTTTTAAAGCTACATCACTCACCCCGTCACAGAAGCTCCATAGGCATGCTGATGATGCAAGTATAAGCACATCATGATAGTGGAGATCTAAGATCTGCACATACATTTTTCTGACTCACTCCCTAAAAATTATCCAGATTACATAAGTTAGTACTTACTGTTAAAATGGCAAATGCATATACATTTTTTTTCTATCTACACTAAGTAACACTGTGCAATAAAGCTCTGCTGCAGTGTTGTTAAGGTTGCAGGTTACTTAGAGTAGTGGTGTTCAGCAAGGGTGGTTATTTGTCCATGTCCTGTTTGTAGTGTGAAGTTTTTGAACTGTTTCTCTGTATCTGACTTAATTTGTTCTGGCTTGTTTCTGATTTGCCCGTCTCTGTTTTGGCTTACCATTCTATGGTTTTGGTAGTCTTGGGAACTCAATGATCCCCCCCCCCCCCCCTTCTCCACCCGTGTAGTACCTCCTTGCCACGTCATACCCCTTTTTCTCCAAAGTGGCCAGTGCTTGCTTGTTTTCTTTCCTATAAAAATACTGACAAACTTGATTACAGTTTTTGAGAAAAAATAGAATCTCCCAAAATATGCAAAAAAAAAAAAGTGGTAGTGTAACTACCCAATTTATTCAAGCACACTACATGTTTCAGTATGTTACCCTTTATCAAATTTGAAATGTGATTAAGAACCTGCTGTATATAACAAGAAGTGTACTTTTTTTTTTGTACCCAGTTAGTCTTGCTAAATTGCTAGTGCATCGAAGTGTGTTTCTCCCTTTTGAGTTTTCCGTTAGTTAGAAAAACCTGCCTCCCTCTGTCAACCTTCTGCTTTACTTTTATTCCTTAGTAATAAATGGATGAGCACGGATTGGTCCGCAGTTTTAGTTTGTATTTACCTTACATTGGCAAAGTATGGATCCCTAAAATATGCACTTTAATAAAAGAGCTGTTTTACACAGTGACATTACTAAAATTATTAGCTGTGCCTGGCAGCATTTTTGTTTTCTTCTTCATTTTTTCAAGTTGCAAAGATAGAAGCCCGTGTAAAGTGGTTGAAAATATTTTTTTTTAAACAGTCCCAAGAGATATAACTAAATGAATGGGGATGGATGATTGTATTATTGCAATGAAGCCAACATATAGAGCTTAAATTACACGCTGTTGATGTAGTTAAATCCTTAAGACATTGTCTTTTGGTTGGCCTTATTTCTGAGTTGCAAGAAAAAAACAAAACAAAAAACATCGAATTTGAAAGCATAAAAAAGATTAATCTACTCTGCCCTGTAGAATGACTTTTTTAAGATTTGTAAAATTGCCTTTTATCCAATGTATATTTAAGTGGTGATGCTGCATTTGTCTTTTAGACCTTTTCTGGAAGGCTGTTGCATATGTTTATTACTCTCTCCCCAAACTTTAAAATTGTTCCTTCTAGTTTGAGTAAGTTTCCTCACTTAACATTTTATATAGTTCTAATGTATATTTGAATTTTTTTCTTATCATGTTACCACTCTTCTTTCTCTTTTCTCAACTATGAGTCCTGGTATGATTATTAAGACTGCACTAGTTTACATGTAGTGTTCTGAACAGTTTGTATATGTTGCCTAAACATACCATATTTGGTATCATTGTTATCTGTGGATCTCTAGATAATACATATACATGATGTTTCTTAAAAAAACTCCATTTTAAAGTGCACCTGTCACCTCGAAACTCTAATAATAATTTAGGTTCTACTAATGAAATAAACGTTATTGTAAACATATATGTATTAAAAAATGTACCGTTAAACAGCATTTCTCTCTGTCATCTTCCCTGTCAGCCCAAATTTTCTGAGTCAGATTGGACAGGGTCAAAAGATGATAGGCATTATAGCTCCTCTAATCAAATCCCTGCCAGTTCGTAATTTAAGGAATCTGATTGGAGGAACTCTAATGCCATTTATCATTTAGCTTCGCCCAACCCAACTGGAAATAAAGGTCAGGCTGACAGGGAAGATGACAGAGAAACGCTGTATAAAGGTACATTTAAAAAAAAATATATTTGCAAAAACATTTATTTCATTAGTAGAGCCTAAATTAGTATTAGTTTTGAGGTGACAGATGCACTTGAAAGTTTTTTTGTTTTTGTTTTCCTGTCCTTCTAAGTGTTTCTGAGAATGTTTGTTCAGTCAGGTGCACTTTAATGTTTTTCTGTAGTTAAGGACTCTAAAATACAAGTACATACAAAGAATAGAAGCACATGGATTCTTGCTTGCTAGTGAATGTTTGTTAAACTCAATATGGCATTTTGGGAGCCCACAGGCCCTGTGTCACTCGATAAAGGGAGTGTGGGCTCAAAACATGGCGTATTGAGTTTAATACATATTGACTAGCAAGAAAGAATCTCTGTGCTTCTATTCTTTGCATGTACTTATATTTGTTAAAGGTGCTAATTACTAGTTTCATGTTAGTTGAAGCAGAGTAACCAGACTTTGGGTGGAAAGCCCACCTTGTATAGCCTTGCCAGCTCTTTAGTTAGTTCTGGCATTCTGGTTTTCTTTTCTTTTTCCCCTCTGTGTCATTTCATCTGGTTAAGGAAAACTTTTTTAAAAAATTGGTCAATTTTATAGCAGAAAAAAAGCACTCGAGGTGCATTTGTCCTGACAACATAACTATCTCTTGTCTGTTTCATTATCAATTTAAATAGTTTTTTGTAATATCTTACAGATTGCACTCCCATTTGCAATTTTGTGCATAGACAGTTGAGACACAGTTGTATAAATATTTAAAATTATCATACCATTTCTGAAAATTGGGGTCTTCTTTTTTCATCTCAACAAAAGCATGCTCTGTTAATCTGTTAATTTTTATAGATACCATGGCAAGCCCCGGGAAGGACAACAGTCGTATGAAGAGCTACAAGAACAAAGCTCTGAATCCCGAAGAGATGCGTCGACGTCGGGAGGAGGAAGGCATCCAACTTCGCAAGCAAAAGAGGGAGCAACAGGTACAGATTACAGATGCTTTTTATGAAGTGTCAACTGGTAGTTCTGGATTCAGAAATTCAGACAATTTCAAAGGGCTTTTAAATGTTTTCTATCAGTTATAACCTACAGCATGTCACTGTAGCTGACCTGCATTTTCCATATTTTTAGGTTTTATATGGGTTTTTTTTTTTTATTAAATTCTTAACAAAGAACTAAAGTTTCTTAATACATCACATTTGTTCTTTTAACCTATATGACAGCAACACAATAAACTTACAATCTTTCCCTTCCAAGCCACCTACTTATTTATTTTACTTCTTCTGTATGTATTATTTCATTAAAATTATATAGTGAATTGTATAATTATAAGAATATGGAAATGTTTGTAGCATTTTAGGTCAACCCCTGCTGAAAAATCTGTTTTCCTGGGCATTGATTTCTTACAGAGCATGTGTAAGAATCAGCCCTGAATCTACACTTTTTTATTAGTATTCCTACTTTAGTATACCATGTGACATTCTCCAAACAGTCAGACACTAAGGGAAAATGTAAACAATAAAAAAATTACCACTTAATTCTGGAGAAACAAATGTTTTTTTTTATTATGTTGGTATCTCCTATTTAAAAAAAAAAAAAAAAAGATTTTATTGCAATATCGAAAATCACTTTTTTATGCTTTTTCCTTTTCCAACATCGAAAAAGTTTTTTGATTCTTTAAACAGCTTTATAAATAACTCCCTAAGTATTATAATGTGTCTGGGTTCTTTAGCATATTATTGAGGATCTAATATAGTTGCCATGAGTTACTAGCACCAACAGTTCTATAAGATAGCACTACATCACAAAGGTACTTATTTGCTGCTTCATAATATAAAGGCTTAGGCTGACAGACCTTATACTTTATACAGCTCAGTTATGGTTGGGGTCCTGGTTTGCTTCAGGCAGCAACAGTTAGTAATACGGTTCAATCTTTTATTTTTCTTCAAATGTATTAATTTATCATTTGAATTAAGAATGATATGTTAATTATATTTAAGTTGAGTTTAGAAACATTTGAAAAATGCAAAAAATAGTAAAGTAATCTAATTTAGTTAAATAGTAAAACTAATTTGGGTCCTACCAAGAGGTCTTGTAGCTGTAGTCTCTGATTTGGGTCTTCTGAACAAACTATCTTTAGTCTAATTGTGATTTAGGACAAGCAAATACATAACAATCTACATCTTGAAATACATGAGTGTTATTCACTATTGTCAAAAGTTATTTAACTACAACTTTGTATCTGTTGTATTGTGTTTCCCATGTGTAGCTATTTAAACGTCGTAATGTGGAATTGGCTCCCGAAGACTCCTCCATGTTTGATGGTCCACTGATGGATTCTTATGTCAGCTCTACAACTTCTGGGGTATGTGTTGGGGCACTACGGTATTAGTGGACATAATCTTTAAAATCTCTGCATATAATTTTTTCTTTGATTTTTACTATCTCTGTAAATACAAGAAACAGGAATATTTAGGAAACCTCACCAGTACTGTACCATCACGAGATCATTACCAAATGTACCCCCAGGAATGCATGTACCGCTTCTTGAGAAACTATAATTACATTACTGGTTCTTTTTAAAGGAGAAGTTTGTGAATAGAGGCTTCTGAATTTCTTTTTATTTATAAATTAGTACCTTCCATCTTCAATTGCTTTCCAGTTGGTCAGTAAAGTATTTAAAAAAGAAGAAAAAAAAAAAAGCTCATTTATTATAATGTCAGTTTTGTCATAATATCTTGACGTTATCTTTTGCATTCATTAATTGCATTTTGTCTCTGGCTTGTCTAGGATGGGGTTATTACTCGTGAAATGGTTGGATTGCTTCTTTCAGATGACCCTGACTTGCAGTTAGCTACAACACAGAAGTTCCGAAAACTGTTGTCTAAAGGTGAATTACTGGGTTTTTAAATGTTATGTTAAAAGAGATAATTGATTGGAGAATATGATTAAGAGAAAAGTGTTTGTTTGCATGACCATGTTTTCAGTGGTTAGGCATGGTATTGTTCACTTTGGAGGACATGGCCAAGAAATGAAATGATTTGTCTCATACTGGATCTCCCTACTCTGAATTTATTTGGCCATTTGTTGTGACCCTGTACAAACCACTGAGATTTAGAGAGACTGTAAAGGGCCATCTTGGTCCAGGAAATTCAATGGCAAAAAAAAAAATCAGACCATGAATACATTTGTCCCATAGCATCCTCACCTTTCTGTTTTCTAGAGCCAAATCCACCAATAGATGAAGTGATCAATGCACCAGGTGTGGTGGACAGGTTTGTAGACTTCTTGAAGAAGAGTGAAAATTACACGCTGCAGGTATGCTATTTATTATTAGAAAAGAAAAAGAAAATACTGCAATTTAATGTTTTATTGTACCTTTTTTTTAGCTAAAAACATCTCACACTTTGCTTAATGTCTTTACACACAGTTTGAAGCTGCCTGGGCCCTTACAAACATAGCTTCTGGTACCTCCCAACAAACAAAGATAGTAATAGACGCTGGAGCAGTGCCAATCTTCATTCAGCTGCTAAACTCTGACTATGAAGATGTGCAGGAACAGGTCTGAATATCAACAACCCATGACATTGTATAGTTTGTCTACTATAATCGCTATGGCCCTGTGATTCCATTCTATATAGACTTACATTTGTTTTTCTTCCTGTACCTTGCATCCATCTGTTGACTATTGATACATCATCTCTGATTCCTGTTAAGGCTGTGTGGGCATTGGGAAACATCGCAGGTGACAGCTCGGTGTGCAGAGACTATGTTCTGAGTTGCAATATCCTTCCTCCCCTTCTCACGTGAGTTTGAGGGAGAATTGGGCTGGTTAGTAGAGTATGTAATTTAAAATGAGACAGAACTGGTGGATAAACTCTCTGCAACTTTTTAAAAATGCCATATTTCACATAAGTTGAAAAGATAATGATATCAAGTTTATACTTTAAAAGAGTCTGATTAAAGCTAGGGTAACTACATGCATTAGAGATCATGAAATTTGAATTGTTGTACTCAAAATCATATTTTCCAAAGGTCACTGGGGGTGTAGGAAGGAGTTATGGACTGTATAGTACCTCTTTAAGGAATGAGACAGCACATAATAGAGTTTCTAAACTACTGTAGTACACTCTATGTTGCTGCACAGAAGCTCCCCATGTCTAATGGATTAGTGGAGTGTGCTTTAATCCCATCAAGGAAGGGAAACCCTGTCTCCATGTAAGCAAGGGAAATTGTGCTCTTAAACTATGAACTATAAAACAAACTTACCTTATATTAAAGAAAAACTGAAATGTAATTACCTACTGTCAAGCAATAAATCAATCAAGAAATTCCTGACCCACCTCTTAACTCAGCAGAGCTCAATATTTCTCTGCAACTGCATTGTCTCAGTGAAGGGCTTCCTGCTATGGGCAAAATTATAGAGTTAAAGACACGCCCCTCCTCTAACTGCCTTTTCTCACCACAGCTGACTGGTTTGACTGTCTGGACAGGTCTTATCTGCACATGCTCTGGGGTATAAACAGGCTTTTCAGATAGGAGAGGGGGAGGAGAGAGTCTCTCTATTTAGTTTGTGATGAGACTCGGGAGGCAGGGCTTATTGGCACTGCTGAGGAAGAGTCTGTACACAGAATGGGAGGGAGAACAAGGCTGTTTGAATAAGAGGTGAGAACTCCTGATCCCAAAGTAATTTTTATATTTTAATGTTTAAGTTTAGGCATATACTTTATAAATGTAAAATATATGTATAGTTTTGTCCATAAATTACTTACACTTTAAAAAAAGAAAGAGATATTAAAAACTTACCTTATATTAAGTTCCACTGTCACAGCTTCGTCTGTGCTTTAACTTGTCTTCACTGAGGCAGAGTTCGAAGTGCTTCACCTGACACAGAAGCCAGTGCGCAGCTCTGTCAGCGTATGGAAATGGGTTTCAACATCATCATAGTCATTGTGTGGGAGCGTTTTCATTGGCCCCGCAATGAATGTGAATTATTGGTTATATAAAAAGATGTTTAATGTATTCCAAAATTTGTAATAAACATGTTTTCCATTGATATTTCTTTCTTATAGTCTTCTTACAAAATCAACCCGTCTCACCATGACCAGAAATGCAGTCTGGGCCTTGTCTAATCTGTGTCGTGGAAAGACCCCACCTCCAAATTTTGAAAAGGTAATATATATGTTCTATTCCTTTTTAGCCTCCCCCACCCCCCCACTATTTTTTTTTTTAACTTTTTTTTTTTTTTCTTTTCATATTCTGCTATAACCATTCCTTGTTTTTTCATGTTGTTATTGTGTCCTCTATTTCTAGGTGTCTCAGTGCCTCCCTGTGCTGTCACGCCTTCTATTCAGCAGTGATTCTGACCTGTTAGCAGATGCTTGCTGGGCACTTTCTTATCTTTCTGATGGTCCTAATGAGAAGATCCAGGCAGTCATAGACTCTGGAGTCTGCCGCAGGCTGGTGGAATTGCTAATGTTAGTATGAGACAAGTGGCAGGATACCAGTTAACTATGGCATGATTACACTTTAAAATCTGAACAATGGATAGAACTGTTGTTGACTTTAAAGTTGTTAAAAATAATGGGGACGGGAGCAATGGGCTCACAACTTTAAGGTATTATGGTGCCATGCTACTCTGAGTGCTCACTGTCTGGGAACCATATCATTCAATAGAAAGCTGTCCATTGATTGGATCCTTCAAAATATTACCCTGGCACAACTATATTAACTTTCTGCTGGCTTTGAGTGCTGAACTCATTACCCTGGCACTAGGGTATAGCTGGTTATTGTACTGCATGGGTCCCCAACTGTCGGTCTGCATGGTACAGGACTTGCATGATTATGATGCACACACAGGAAGCACATCACAATCATGTGGCACAGGCACCATATGCTTGATCACCCTCACCAAGGTTCATCAGAAATTTGCTGGGAGGGGAACTGGTCCCTGAACTGGCAAATGTTGTGGGGGATGCTGTTGTACTGGCTTAATTTTTTATTTTGAGCCAAATTCTTAGTAGCAATCGTAGCCCTGTGCCTCACATACATATGTGTCTTTTTTACCACATTTTTTTGACCGGTGCACTTTAAGACAAGGCAAAGATTAAGTAATCTCTATCTGTTAAAGGTACAGTCTGGGCAAAATTGAAAAAAAAGCATATATTAGTAATACGAATTACTAACTTTTATTAAATGCATTTTATTTTCAATTTTGGCCCTAAAATGAAATGTCTTACCTGTTTAGAAGTGTTATGTAGCACTTCCGTGTTTACAATTCCCTCTTCATCTGTGCCGCTGACTCTAAGGTGTCCTGGAGCTGAAACGTGTTCTTCTCCTGTCAGTCTGCAGCCCGGCGCCAGCATCTCCTAATAGTAAATGAAAAGAGAAAGCAGTATCATGTTGCACACATCACAAATAATTTATTAATGCAAAGTAACGCTCTTACAGAAAGGCAAGTTTAAAAACAATTAAAATAACCCATTAGGGGCTTAAATCCTCAAAAAGAGGATAAGCACCAACCTGACAGGCAATGCACAGCAAATGATCATAAATACAAAACAAAACAAATTCAATTAGGCAGCTTGCAAATGATCAAAGCAGATGGAAAAAAGATCAAAAAATGAAATCAGAGAAGTATCAAGGATAACCACAGAGGTACCCCAAATAAATGAAATAAATTTGCCACAAGCAGATCAGATGGGCATAGAAGATAGCAGTGTGAGAAACAGCGCTATCAAAATAGCATATGGCAGTGCTAAGTAAGAGAGTAAAGGGGTAACCTGTGTTGTAAGATCGATACGCAGAGCAAGCAGCCAGAGTAAGGTGCAGGCCTGTACAGGAAGACTGACCATACGTGTTTCGCCTGTGTGTACGGCTTCTTCTCGCGGGCATCTCCTAATAGTCACATGGGAAAGCGGCACATCATCCAGGGGAGACTGGTTGATGGTGCGCCGCTCTCCCATGTTACTATTAGGAGATGCCGGCGCTGGGCTGCACACTGACTGCAGAAGAACACGTTTCAGCTCCAAGACGCCTTAGAGTCGGCGGCACAGATGAAGATGGAATCGTAAACACGGAAGTGCTACATAACATTTCTAAACAGGTAAGATATTTCATTTTAGGGCCAAAATTGAAAATAAGATGCATTTAATAAAAGTTAGTAATTCGTATTTACTAACATGCATTTTTTCAATTTTGCCCAGACTGTTCCTTTAAAGGAACAGTCCAGCCTGATTAATAAAAAGTAATGCGTGTTGTAAATGCATAATACATTTTTTTTCTAATATACTTAGACAGTCTTTTATGTGACAAAAGGTATTAATTATTCCATCTGTGTAGCAGTACACAGCTCCTTTTGTGTTTACTTCCTGGTTGGATTCTTGTGTCACTGACACAATGGCATCTCAGGAAGGTCAAAATTCATAGTTAATGAATTACGATAGGTAGTTACAGTACTTACAGCTAAAGATATATACTGTCAGTAGCAAGAGCTGATATTGAGCATGAGAGAGAGAGAGACCAAATTCATATAAAAAAAAAAAAAAAAAAGTGAATGTTTCAGCCCTTTCTTTAACAATTGCTTTTGCTGGGTTAACTACACCTTTCAGAGGTTAACAACTTAAAAAGGTGGATGACAGCTTAAAGGTTCTGATTGGTTATTTAGCATTATCCAGTCTGTCAGTCAATTGCTTAACTCTGAACAGGAAGTGGCTGAGAGAGTGAAGCAGCTTCAGTTACAAACTGATGCTAAATTGTGAAGGGTGTAAATAAATAAATAATTTATATGACAGAAAGCATTTATTTAAATATTTAACTTTTATTTAACAGTGCCAAACAGACAGCAAATAACTGTTGGTGCCTAAACTGTTCATTTAAGGTATTATATGGTGGAGTAAAGCTGGTCACAATATTTGAGTAATTTAATAGGTCCAAAACAATTTTTTTTTTCTTCTTCTCCTCAGGCATAATGATTATAAAGTGGCTTCTCCAGCGCTGAGAGCTGTAGGCAATATTGTCACTGGTGATGATATTCAGACACAGGTAAGGAGACCATTGAAATAACAAAATTTCCTACCATTTCATGCAAGTGCATGCATACTGTTTTAGTTGATTTTCAAAACCACCAGGCTAATAAAGATAATAGTTTCACTGAGGATTCTATACCGTTGTTGCCTATGCATTATGGATTTAATTGTACAATACCACTGGTGGAACAAAAGTTGGCTGAAAGAATCTTTCCTAAAGAAGGCATTCTCAAAAGGTTGCAATAGACCCAGCGAGGAGATCCTCCTTCATTAGAAGTCAAGGATGACTCTTCTTTGGACCAAATGCCCTTGAATTTGATAATCCCTGCAAACAGCCCCCCAACTTGAGGACTGCTGAGTAGATTGATCCAGAGAGAACTTTGTTGACAGCAGGTACCCTTTTCACTTCCACAGAATAACCAACTGCAGTGGGAAACTAAACTTAGGAGACTACCTCTATTCTGGACACCAGAACTGTCACTGCATCTAGGGGCATGCCACATAGATAAGCAATATACAGGTATATAGCCCCTATATCTAGGATAGATTGGAACAGTTGTTGCATCCAAGCAGGGGCTATGCCTGAAGGTTGTACATGCTGAGATGGCTTAAGGACTCTAGGCTAGACTTATTGGTGTAAGGGCTGCAAACAGATTGATCTCACCGCTAGGATTTAATGGTTAAAAATTGATTGTCCCTCCTTATGGAGATTGCCATATGCTCTCATAGATGAGCTTAGTATTGTTGAATATGAACTATATAGACTGTACCCCACTGATAAAGTAAGACCCGGGACAGGAAATGTCCACAAAGAGAGAATCAGTATTTAAGCTATCCAATCTTTGGAGTAGAAGAATTTTACTAAATTCACTGCAACGTGGAAAGATGCCCACTGGTGTGAAGTCTCCCCCACCCCATAAAGATGCTGTGGAAGGAAGGACTTTATAGCAATATGTCTTGCGTCAAAAAGAGGCCTCATTCCATGCTATACTCGGAGATGTTCCTTATAGAGTAAAAAATGAGCCATGACTGTCTGTTACAACAGATGGAGAAGAGGAAGAGAAGGAGAGAGAGGAGCAGTGGAGAAATCTGGAAAAGGGGAAAGCACCATTTAAATGAGCAGCACTTTGTGATCCTAGATCTATGATAAGCTTTAGTTCTAAGGAGGAAAGGAACAAGGCATGCCACAGAAATGTCCTTATAAGGCAGCCAGAAGGCAAGGGACAGCCCAGCATGCTAGGAAGACACTTGAAGCTTTGAAATAAAATTTAGAGAAAAGTTTGCTTTAAAACTCTGATATCCCTAGAGATTTGAAAAGGGGATTGAGGGCTAAGAACTATCTCCTCTATCATACTCAAGTTGTTATTCTTTGAAGCCTATCCTAACAACAACTGGGTGGTCTCTTCCTGTGGAAGGAGTGAAGCCCACTATTGAGGAGTTTTGTTAATCTAGTGAACTGTCTCCAGGGAAAGGGGACCTATTTAGTAGTATGTCCTCAGGCTTTCTCAATGCTAAATAAATGTGCATAGGTATGTATACCCATGTACTCCATATGTTTCTCCAAACACATTTACTCCAACTTAAAAATCCCCTACCTTATGTGCAATCCACCAATAAATAGTATTCATGCAGCAACCACCTGCACAGTCACAAAGGGGACTGTTAGCTTTTAAAGCTTCTTCTGAACTTTCCTATCCATGAGTGGACAAAGGAGGTTTTCACACATAAATATAGTAATTGTCTAAATGTACATAGCAGTTACCTATCCCCTTTACTGATCTACATTCATATACTTGTCCCTATAAGACAGCGGTTCTCAACCTTTTTCATCAGCGAACCCATGCGCTGACGTCATCACGTACGCGCGTCACGTGGTGATGTTTGCAGCCGACATCACCCCGCAGGAACCCTTATAAGAAGGGTTCCTGCTGGCACTTCCGGGTGCTGGAGCGGTTCTCGACCCCAGTGGGATGGCCTCGCGACCCCCAGGTTGAGAACCGCTGCTATAGGAGGTCCGTGGTACTGATCTCTTGCTACTCACCAAGTATAGATTTGTCTTTTCCCATAATCTTGCAGGTCCCTAACAAACATTTCTTTTTTTAAGTGCTTTTTATCATAACCAATGCAAGTTTGATTTTCCATGATAGTAAGATCAGTAGCCACATTCACCTACCGTAAAATGATTTAATTCTTCCACTCAAATTTTGTATTTATTTCATAAATTAGCCTACCAGTTAAGCAACACTATATACTTGTAGTGCATGAAATGGGGTTTCATTGAGTATCAGAGCCTTCTTAGCATGAACTATTTCCTTAAGGCTTGACCTGTGTAGTCATACACAATGTTTTAATTAAGCAGGTTTTTTTTTAATCCCATTCAATTTAATCACATCACTGTTAAAAATTAAAATGATTGATGTTGTGTTTTGGGACGAAGTGAGTTTATGCCACTTGGAATGCTGTTTGTTACATCTGTGTTCACTTTTTTTTCAATTCATTTTCATGGTTTAGGAGTATTTCATCTTTATTTTTTTTCAGGTGATTTTGAACTGTTCTGCTCTTCCCTGTCTCCTCCATCTTCTGAGCAGCCCAAAAGAATCAATCCGAAAGGAAGCCTGTTGGACCATTTCTAACATTACTGCTGGCAACAGAGGCCAAATACAGGTAGCAATTGAAATTCATTTGAAAAGCTGCAACTGAGAATGTGTATAAGGCAGGTTACATTATATTTTCACAGCTACATTTCTTAATATATTTGGTCCAACTAAAGAGAAGATTTATCTCCCTTTTTAGTTTATGGTTTTCTGGTAGCACTTTTCCTTTAACAAAAAAAATTCCAGTCTTTGCTTTTTTTTCCCTCAGGCCGTTGCTGATGCAAATATATTTCCTGTTTTGATTGAGATTTTACAAAAAGCTGAATTTCGAACTCGAAAAGAGGCTGCTTGGGCCATTACTAATGCAACTTCTGGAGGCACCCCAGAACAAATTAGGTATCTTGAAGCCACAAGCTTACTCTGTTCATCTGAGAAGTAAATATGCACCAGAGAATATTTATACTTTAAAAGTTGATAAGAAAATGTTTACTCTCCATAGGTATTTGGTGAATTTGGGCTGCATTAAACCTTTGTGTGATCTTCTCATAGTCATGGACTCAAAGATTGTACAGGTAGCGCTAAATGGACTTGAAAATATACTGCGGCTAGGTGAGCAAGAGGCTAAGCAAGGAGGCAATGGCATCAACCCATACTGTGGACTGATTGAGGAAGTATATGGTAAGAGTTTGTGATGTTTTTATATTTGGGGTATATAGGTAATGGGTAAAGAGGACCTTTCACCCTGAATCAGTAATTTTATATGAAAACTTTATAGCTCCATCTCTTAACCACACAGTACTGCAAAGTGTAATAACTGTAGTGATGCAATCTTCACCTTAAACATTCATTGGTTGGCTGACACTTATCCAGGAATAATGGTTTATAAGTACTATAAGAATACATCCAATTCACAACATGAAACCATGTCAAATATGCATTTCATTATTAAGCCAAAAATTAGCGCTGAATAAAAGAAGTTATTTACTTTTTCATGCATTTTTCATTCTCTTTCTTGCATTGAAATAAGGATTATGTCCCCAAATACATAAATAATGCTTTTGAGGGAGTTTGCTTTTCTAGACTGATGTAACATTATGGGGGTAATTCAGCATAGTGCGAAGTTACTTCCGGATTGTTCGCATCACTTCGCAGAGGCACACAGACATCAGCAAACGCTTTCAAGAGATTCCAGTCTTGCTAGGCGATTCGAGTGGTCTCGCCGCGACTGGAATCCCTTTAAAGCGTTCGCTGATGTGCGCGTGCAGGACATCAGCGAGCTTATAACAGCCTCTGCAAAGTGATGCGAAGGATCCGGAGGTAACTTCGCACTACCCCCTATGACTGAAGTTTGTTTACAAGTTAAGTATATCCTGATGAAATTTTATTTCTTTTGACCTCTTAGGTCTGGACAAGATAGAGTTTCTGCAGAGCCACGAGAACCAAGAGATATATCAAAAAGCATTTGGATTAATAGAACATTATTTTGGAGTGGAAGATGATGAACCCCAGCTAGTCCCGTCAGTTGATGAATCACAACAGCAATACATCTTCCAGCAGACAGAAGCCCCTATGGAAGGATTTCAGCTGTGAACCAGGGAAGTTTTAAAATCTCATCCCTTGCCTTCATAATAGAGGGAGTTCAGGAAAACATTGATCAGGACAGTTACCCTCATCTCTCAAACTTTGCTTTATTCATGCGGAGAAAGCTGTGATTCTACAGGGCACTGCATACAAACTATAAGTCAATAAGCTCTGTTTTTGCAAGGCATATGTATAATATCCACACACTTGCCTGATGCTGAAACTACACTGCTTGAGTCATTTTTTTCTTTTGTTTCTTTTCTGTTTTAAATGAGACAGGAGACGTAAAGTGCAGTCAAATGCATTTACAGCGTTCAGCATGTTGCCCTTGTGTAGGGGTGAGATGCAGAAGAAATTGTTGACTTGTTTTCTTTTGTTGATTGAAAAAAGAATATATAGCTATTTAAAAAAAAAAAAGAATAAATAAGTAAACTGATGAAAGGGAGCACACCATGGTAAGGGGAGTGGAGTAGTGATGTGTGATATATTTGGATTACAGATCATTTGTTAGAAGACTTGCTGCTATTTATTAAAGGTGACTTGAGTGTCAATACAGTGGATGTTCTGTCAAAAGAAGAGGTTTATAGTACCAGTTCTTTTTTTGCCTTGAACTCTTCCAGTGCATAAATTTATAGGGGGAGCATTAAATAACATTTAACAAGAGTGTATAAAGCCAGGGTCTCACTGGCATATAGGTGCGTATCGTTTAAAAAAAAAAAAAAAAAAAAAAAAGCACGTCACGAAAAAATGGCAAGAATACATGTTGCAAATAAACCATTGAAAGTAATGACAGTTTCAGAGAAAGGAACATCCGCCAGAACGCTTCATGTCATGTTTTGCTAGCATATGGATGCAAACAATGCAACCAAATTAGTAGCAATAAGAATTGAACAGTAGTGGTCACACAGGGAAGAAAAGCGACATGTACGTGCCTATAGCTTATGTATAAAATGTGTTCTGAAAATACACCAGTGTAAATGCGCTGGTGTATTTTTTAAATGGTTTTTTTTTTTTTTT